>OX016543.1:4953699-5027480 GCA_943590905.1 Sphaerophoria taeniata
AATAATAATAATAATAATAATAATAATAATAATAATAATAATAATAATAATAATAATAATAATAATAATAATAATAATAATAATAATAATAATAATAATAATAATAATAATAATAATAATAATAATAATAATAATAATAATAATAATAATAATAATAATAATAATAATAATAATAATAATAATAATAATAATAATAATAATAATAATAATAATAATAATAATAATAATAATAATAATAATAATAATAATAATAATAATAATAATAATAATAATAATAATAATAATAATAATATTAATAATAATAATATTAATAATATTAATAATAATAATATAATAATAATAATAATAATAATAATAATAATAATAATAATAATAATAATAATAATAATAATAATAATAATAATAATAATAATAATAATAATAATAATAATAATAATAATAATAATAATAATAATAATAATAATAATAATAATAATAATAATAATAATAATAATAATAATAATAATAATAATAATAATAATAATAATAATAATAATAATAATAATAATAATAATAATAATAATAATAATAATAATAATAATAATAATAATAATAATAATAATAATAATAATAATAAAAATAATAATAATAATAATAATAATAATAATAATAATAATAATAATAATAATAATAATAATAATAATAATAATAATAATAATAATAATAATAATAATAATAATAATAATAATAATAATAATAATAATAATAATAATAATAATAATAATAATAATAAAAATAATAATAATAATAATAATAATAATAATAATAATAATAATAATAATAATAATAATAATAATAATAATAATAATAATAATAATAATAATAATAATAATGATAATAATAATAATAATAATAATAATAATAATAATAATAATAATAATAATAATAATAATAATAATAATAATAATAATAATAATAATAATAATAATGATAATAATAATAATAATAATAATAATAATAATAATAATAATAATAATAATAATAATAATAATAATAATAATAATAATAATAATAATAATAATAATAATAATAATAATAATAATAATAATAATAATAATAATAATAATAATAATAATAATAATAATAATAATAATAATAATAATAATAATAATAATAATAATAATAATAATAATAATAATAATAATAATAATAATAATAATAATAATAATAATAATAATAATAATAATAATAATAATAATAATAATAATAATAATAATAATAATAATAATAATAATAATAATGTTACGAAAATTAGAATATACTACTTTGTAATTTTATACTTTGTCATTGATATTAATTTTTATCGTAGAACTTAATTATTTTGTCATAAAAATAATATTCGATTTTTATACTGATTCTGAATAAAACTAAAAACATTGTTGTTCAATTTCTAAAACCTGTTTTATTTAACACTGGTGTCAGAAGTGGGATGGTTAAATTCGGTCAGCTAAAAGTAGAAGACCTTAAGAAGCAATTGACCAAGTTTAACAAGCCTACAACTGGGAGCAAGGCCGAATTACAATTACGTTTACAGACTGCTATGGCCGAACAAGGCATCGATGTGGAAAGTATGGATTTTCCAGACAACTCAAAGGAACAAGTATCGGAAGAGATTGAAGAAACAGAAAACCCGCTAGGTGACGGTATGCAAACGTTGGCACAGCTTTTAAAGGAAATGGAGAAGCGAATGGAAAGAAATTTTGAAAGTGCTCTAGTAAGATTTGGTACTCAATTTAATTCTCTTGAGCAGGGTGTACAAGGTTGCGATGCTAAATTTGGAGAACTTGAAAAGAGGACCAATGAAAAGCTGAGTCAACTAGGAACGGAAACAGAACAGGAGATATCACAAATGAGGGAAGAGATCTCCCGATTGAAGTCTGCACCCGTTGGGGTTTCTTCAGCAACATTTAAGCCTCCCATTTATGACGGATCTTCAAGTTTTTCTGTTTTCAAGTTGCAATTTGAAACCACTTCCCAAAGAAACCGCTGGAGTGAAGAAGACCGTACATCAGCACTAATAATTTCTCTGAAAGGTGCTGCTGCTGACATATTACAAACTCTATCAACTGAAGAGCAGAGAAAATATTCTGCACTAATGCAAGCTTTGCATCGGCGATATAGCAACGACCATATGCGACAAGTCCATCGCCTGGAACTGAAGGCTCGTTGTCAACAAAAAGGTGAAAGTCTTCAAACTTTCGCAGGGGAGATTGAGCGCCTTGCTCAAACGGCCTATATAGATGCTACTCCAGAATTTATCGAAAGAATTAAAATTGAAGCTTTTGTTGACGGCATCCGCGATTTAGAGACTAAATGAGCTACAATAGCGTCACCCAAACCATCCTTTCCAGAGACAGTTAGCTTAGCGCTCTCCCATGAAACAGCAGCTACAGTTTGTAAACCGAACTTTCAAGTCAGACAACTACAAATAGAGGATACAACGTCTACCTATGACGTAATGTGCCAAGCTGTACGATCTGTAATTGAAGAGGTGAAAAGAGATCCGGGTTTCAAAGGTAAATGTTTTAGTTGTGGTAAAATTGGCCACATGGCCCGAAATTGTAAGGTTCGTAGCAAACAGCTACCGAAATACACAGAAAGAGATCTTCAGAAAAATTTAAACTAAAAGATACCAATTTAGAGGGGCTTGAATTGGTTTTAGAGAGTCGTTGCCCCAAAGTTATAGTTTCAAAAATTTCACGTACCGCAAATAGCTTGACAGTAATGGGTGTTCTTGGAAAGAAAAGAGCGATTATCACTATTGACACAGGAGCATCGCACTCCATCGTAAGAAAAGACTTGGCATTAGAGTTGCGACCATTTAATGTGACGAAACTCACAACTGTGACTGGTGAAAGTGCACCAATATTAGGTACAACTCTGCAAAGTATTTCTTTAGGCTCCATCACTACGGACCATGAGTTTATTGTGGCAGAAATTGTAGATGAAGTGATTCTTGGCCTAGATTTTATGTTACAACATGCAGTTAAGATAGATTTAGAACATTGTATCTTGAAGTATCAAAATTCGGAAATGCAACTTCAAATAGAAAATGCAAAAGCTACAACCATCAAACAAATCATCGTTAATGAGGACACCTGCATCAATCCATATTCTGAGGCAATCGTTTGGGGAAAGCTTCAAGAAGACGAAGGCAAAAATAATTTATGGATTGTAGAATCTCTTGAAAAAAATAAAATTAATGATTTAATTATTGGAAAATCGTTGGTAAGACCCAATCATGTATCACAAATTCCTATAAGAGTGCTTAATTTGGCAGATTCAACCAAAACACTGAAGAAAGGGACAGCCATTGGAAAAGGGGAGGAGGTCAATACTGTCGTTAGTTGTGAATTTGAATCTGATGATGAACAACATGCAAGGCAGAAGAGTAGAGACGCTACTAATTTGATGCAAATGGACATTGAGGAGCTTTCAATTCAAGAACAGGAGCAAGCTAAAGAATTGGTTGAGAGGTTCTTCAGTATATTTTCATCAGATTCGAAAGTGTCAGGATGCACATCAAAAGTAAAACATCACATAAATACAGGAAATGCTCAACCAATTCGTCAGACCCCTCGTCGAATGCCTCTCGCAAGAAGAGATGAAGTTCGCAAGCTAATTGAACAAATGCAAAAAGATCAAGTAATTGAGCCATCGGAGAGTCCATGGTCTTCTCCAGTAGTCCTAGTGCAGAAAAAGGATGGAAGCAAAAGGTTCTGTGTTGACTATCGAAAACTTAATAGTTTGACGAAGAAGGATAGTTTTCCTTTACCAAGAATCGATGACACTTTGGACACACTAGCTGATGCAAAATGGTTTTCCACGCTAGACTTGAAGAGCGGTTACTGGCAGGTGGAGATCTCGGAAGAAGATAAAGAAAAGACGGCTTTCAGTGATGGCAATGGCTTGTGGCAGTTCCGTGTTATGCCATTTGGGCTTTGTAATGCTCCTGCAACATTTGAGCGTCTAATGGAACGAGTTTTGGCTGGACTTCATTGGAAAACTTGTCTTGTTTACTTAGACGACATAATTGTTATGGGACAGAACTTCAGAGAACATATACGAAATCTGGAGCAAGTTTTCCAAAGAATACGAAATGCGGGATTGAAGTTAAATCCGAAGAAATGTTCTCTTTTTAGGAAAGAAGTCAATTACTTGGGACATAGAATAACGTCGGAAGGAGTTCAGACTGATGAAGAAAAGGTAAAAGCTGTTCTCATTGGCCAAGACCTAAGAATCTGCATGAACTACGAAGTTTTCTTGGACTTTGCACGTACTATAGACGCTTTGTCCCAAACTTTGCAACCGTGGCATCAAGTCTTCATGAGCTAACTCGAAAAGACCAGAAATTTGAATGGACAACAAAGCAGGAGGAAGCGTTCTTTGATTTGAAAAACCTAATGTGTTCAGCACCTACCTTAGCGTATCCAATTCCAGGTAAGAAGTTTATACTGGACACAGATGCTAGCAATGTCGGAATCGGAGGGGTTCTTTCACAAGACATCGATGGCCAAGAAAAAGTTGTTGCATATTTTAGTAAAACGTTAGAAAAATCAGAGCGAAATTACTGCGTTACAAGAAAGGAATTGTTAGCTGTAGTTCAGTGTGTCAAGCAATTCCACAAATACCTTTATGGACAAGAATTTTTAATCCGAACAGATCATGCCGCATTGCGATGGTTACTACAGTTTAAAAATCCCGAAGGACAAATCGCTAGATGGATTGAAAGACTTCAAACTTATAATTTCGAAATCGAGCATAGAAAAGGTAGTAGTCACGGTAATGCAGACGCTTTGTCTCGACGTCCCTGCAAACCCAAATGCAAACATTGTAAGCGAACAGAACAGAAAGAAGGGTTAATGGAAATAAAGCAGTCCAGACTATTGTCAGATGAAATGTGGAGACCAGATGTAGTACGTTCTTCTCAACAAAGCGATTGCGACATTTCAAAGATAATAGAGGCAAAGGAAGCTGGAATGAAACCAAGTAGGGAATCTTTTTCAGCGGAAAGTCAAATTGCCAAGGCGTATTTGGCCCAATGGGATAGTCTCGAATTAATTGATGGATGTCTTTATCGAGTTTGGGAAAGCGAAGATGGGAAATCCAAGCGTAACCTACTAATTGTACCAAGATCTAAAATTCGGGAGGTTCTGGAAGAGTACCATGATGGATCCGCTGGAGGACATTTGGGAATCAATAAAACTGTGGATAAAATTAAACGACTATTCTATTGGGTAGGATGCCAAGGATCAGTTGCCGATTGGATTTCCAAATGCAAAACGTGTGCGACCGCAAAAGGACCTAGGACACGCAGTCATGGACCCATGCAATCTTATACCGTTGGTGCACCCTTTGAGCGAGTTGCTATGGATATTGCAGGGCCATTTCCAGAGAGCAACAGAGGAAATCGGTATGTATTGGTCGTTATCGATTATTTTAGTAAATGGCCGGAAGTATACCCAATACCAAACCAAGAAGCGAAAACTTGTGCCAACGCTTTCTTTAATGACTGGATTTGTCGATATGGAGTACCTCTTGAATTGCATTCCGATCAGGGGAGAAATTTTGAATCTCTTATCTTCAAGGACCTGTGCGAAATCTTAGGTATACGGAAGACGCGAACAACACCGCTTCATCCACAGTCTGATGGTATGGTGGAACGTTTCAATAGGACTCTGGAAGAACACTTAAGGAAAGTTGTGGGCGATGAACAAAGAAGCTGGGACGAGCACATTCAGAAATTTCTTATGGCATATAGATCTGCAGTACATGATACGACAAAGTTATCACCGGCTAAAATTCTCTTTGGAAATGATCTACGGTTACCAACAGATATTAAATTTGGATCGAGTTCTGGTAGATTGAGTGAGCAGGCATATGACGCTATATTTAGTCGACAACAACTAGATGCAATTCATAAAAATGTCAGAGAAAGGTTACAATTGAGAAGTGACAAAATGAAAGCAAGGTACGATCTCCAAGCTAATTCCAAAGGATTCAAGGAAGGTGATTTGGTTCTTCTTCATAATCCGCAACGCAGAAAAGGTGTATGTCCAAAATTGCAAACCCATTGGGAAGGGCCTTATGTAGTGGTTAACCGAATAAATGATGTGATCTATCGAATTCAATTGAAGGAACGAAAGCGAACAAAAATGAAGGTGGTTCATTTGGATAGACTTGCTCGATACAGTGGCGACAACAATGACTTTGTTCGAGACGAACAAAATTTAAGTGGAGGGTAGTGTTACGAAAATTAGAATATACTACTTTGTAATTTTATACTTTGTCATTGATATTAATTTTTATCGTAGAACTTAATTATTTTGTCATAAAAATAATATTCGATTTTTATACTGATTCTGAATAAAACTAAAAACATTGTTGTTCAATTTCTAAAACCTGTTTTATTTAACAATAATAATAATAATAATAATAATAATAGTAATAATAATAATAATAATAATAATAATAATAATAATAATAATAATAATAATAATAATAATAATAATAATAATAATAATAATAATAATAATAATAATAATAATAATAATAATAATAATAATAATAATAATAATAATAATAATAATAATAATAATAATAATAATAATAATAATAATAATAATAATAATAATAATAATAATAATAATAATAATAATAATAATAATAATAATAATAATAATAATAATAATAATAATAATAATAATAATAATAATAATAATAATAATAATAATAATAATAATATAATAATAATAATAATAATAATAATAATAATAATAATAATAATAATAATAATAATAATAATAATAATAATAATAATAATAATAATAATAATAATAATAATAATAATAATAATAATAATAATAATAATAATAATAATAATAATAATAATAATAATAATAATAATAATAATAATAATAATAATAATAATAATAATAATAATAATAATAATAATAATAATAATAATAATAATAATAATAATAATAATAATAATAATAATAATAATAATATAATAATAATAATAATAATAATAATAATAATAATAATAATAATAATAATAATAATAATAATAATAATAATAATAATAATAATAATAATAATAATAATAATAATAATAATAATAATAATAATAATAATAATAATAATAATAATAATAATAATAATAATAATAATAATAATAATAATAATAATAATAATAATAATAATAATAATAATCAATAATAATAATAATAATAATAATAATAATAATAATAATAATTAATAATAATAATAATAATAATAATAATAATAATAATAATAATAATAATAATAATAATAATAATAATAATAATAATAATAATAATAATAATAATAATAATAATAATAATAATAATAATAATAATAATAATAATAATAATAATAATAATAATAATAATAATAATAATAATAATAATAATAATAATAATAATAATAATAATAATAATAATAATAATAATAATAATAATAATAATAATAATAATAATAATAATAATAATAATAATAATAATAATAATAATAATAATAATAATAATAATAATAATAATAATAATAATAATAATAATAATAATAATAATAATAATAATATAATAATAATAATAATAATAATAATAATAATAATAATAATAATAATAATAATAATAATAATAATAATAATAATAATAATAATAATAATAATAATAATAATAATAATAATAATAATAATAATAATAATAATAATAATAATAATAATAATAATAATAATAATAATAATAATAATAATAATAATAATAATAATAATAATAATAATAATAATAATAATAATAATAATAATAATAATAATAATAATAATAATAATAATAATAATAATAATAATAATAATAATAATAATAATAATAATAATAATAATAATAATAATAATAATAATAATAATTAATAATAATAATAATAATAATAATAATAATAATAATAATAATAATAATAATAATAATAATAATAATAATAATAATAATAATAATAATAATAATAATAATAATAATAATAATAATAATAATAATAATAATAATAATAATAATAATAATAATAATAATAATAATAATAATAATAATAATAATAATAATAATAATAATAATAATAATAATAACAATAATAATAATAATAATAATAATAATAATAATAATAATAATAATAATAATAATAATAATAATAATAATAATAATAATAATAATAATAATAATAATAATAATAATAATAATAATAATAATAATAATAATAATAATAATAATAATAATAATAATAATAATAATAATAATAATAATAATAATTATTGTCAGGTGTATCAACCCTAATTCATATAAATCTTTTTCATTTGCCAATATGTCATTATTGTATAGCAAACTTTAAATCAAAATATTTTTTCTTTGTAAATCAGTTGAATAAAAACCTCACTCGAAGAAAGTCGTGTTCCTAGCTTCATTTTTTTCCTTCTGGATTTTTCGCACACGTAACTGTTTACAAAGGTTATGGGCCCAGAGCATTTTAATTGACAAATTTTGTTGCTAATTGTTCCAAGTTTTTTCTTTAACTCAACGAATACTTGAAATAAGTAATCTATTAAATAAACTTAAACGTTACGTCGGAAATTTATTTAATTGAAAAAAGAAAATAAAATGTCCGTGTCAGCGATGCAAGTCGATAAACTCGACGGTGATAACTTCACATCTTGGTCGGTCCAAATGAGAAGCCTGCTGATCACGCTGGATTATTGGCATGTTGTCGAAAAGGTAAAGGATGAACGCTTAACTGCTGAAGAGAATGCTGTGTGGGATAAGATAGACGCCAAAGCGTTGGCTATGATAACCTTATGTGTGAAACCTTCAGAGTTAATACATTTGAAGGGAATCGTTACATCGAAGGCCGCATGGGAAAAGCTTAAATCAACCTATAATGATACAGGACCAGCTCGTAAGGTAAACTTATTCAAGCAATTGGTTAAATTTCAATTTAAGGTTGGAGAAAAATTCACTACTCAAATAAATGAATTTTGTTCGATTGTCGATGCTTTAAGTGAAATTGATGTTAGCTTGCCTGACGACTTGGTCAGCATTTTGATGCTCTGTAGTCTACCAGATGAATTGGAAAATTTTGTTGTTGCTATCGAAAGCCGTGACGTTTTGCCTTCAATTAGTCAACTCAAGGTTAAAATCTTAGAAGAAGAACATCGGCGGATTGAAAGAGATGATCCAAACGAGAAAGTGTTCACTGTTAAACAGAAAGAATCAAAAATTAACCAAAGAAGTACAATGACGAACAGCAACAATCGAAGCAAGAGAAACGTCAAGTGCTATAGTTGTGGAATGAGAGGCCACGTAAAATCTCAATGTAAGAACAAAAATCAGCCTCAGGCTCATGCTGTTGTTCTGAGTGCATGCAATCAAGAGAGACAAATATCAAAAATTAAAAACAACAATTGGATTTTGGATAGCGGCGCATCGTCGCACATGTGCTCGGACAAGAAATTGTTCTCGTCATTGAAGAAGTACAATCAAAAAGTTTTTATAGCATCGGGCGACAACGTCGAAGCGAGTGGTATTGGCGAAGTCATCTTGAAATCATGTGGTTCTAACATTACTTTGACCAATGTTCTATTCGTACCGGAATTAAATGCCAATTTCTTATCAGTCAGTAAAATAATGAAGAATGGATGTCGTGTTCAATTTGCTGATAATAAGGCCTACGTGAACTCCAATGATAATAAATTAATTTTGATTGCAGATTTGCAGAACGGAATATACCTTTCAAGGATAACTCCAAAACAAGAAATGGTTTTAGGCGCTATCGAAGATGGTGCGTGTGTGACTTGGCACAAACGTTTCGGACACCTCAACATTGGAGATTTATACAAGTTGTCACAGAAAAGAATGGTCCGAGGCTTGGTTGTAAATAAAATAAATGATTTCAAATGCGTCACATGTGCCCTATGCAAGATAAGTAGAAAACCATTTAATCATTACAATACTTTGTTTACTTCCAGTTTGCTTGAGGTTGTGCATACCGACATATGCGGACCTTTCCGTGTCGCATCGAAAGGTGGTTCTGCATATCTTATTACATTTATTGACGACTTCTCGAGATTCACGAGTGTATATTTTTTGAAAAAGAAATCCGACGCCCTGAATGTATTAAAGGATTTCGTTGCTTCTTCAGAAAAACAAACTGGAAAGAAGGTAAAGTGTATTCGAAGTGATAACGGGCGGGAATATACAAGTGGTGAGTTTGATACTTTTTTAAAACTAAACGGAATCATACATCAAAGAACTACAAGTTACACACCCCAGCAAAATGGCGTTGCCGAGAGGGCAAATAGAACCCTAATAGAGATGGCTCGATGCATGCTGGAGGAATCAGGTTTGCCACAATTCTTATGGTCAGAGGCCATAAATACGGCCGCTTACATCAGAAACCGTTCTCCGACGAAAATATTGAAAGACAAAACACCATACGAATGTTGGTTTGGATATAAACCATCTGTGAGCCACATAAGAATTTTTGGATGTGATGTTGTTGTTTTGTTGAAGCAACCTGGACGATCTAAGTTGCAACCTAAAGGAAAAATGTTATCGTTTGTTGGTTATGCTGACCATACCAAGGGGTATAGGCTTTACGATAAACATTTGAGATCAATTGTTATTTCTAGAGATGTGACATTTTTTGAAGAAAAGTTCTCAGGAGCTAACGATGAAAGTAACAATAGAGCAGAACATACTAACCATACTTTTATTTCATACCCAGAAGTTTGCGAACATGATGTTGATGATGCGAATAACGACAACGGTGGCCGTGGCGACGATACTGCTGGAGTTGATGTTGAGGTTGCTGCTGGCGATGTTTTCGAAGACGCATTGGATATACCCAATGTTGTTGCTCAAGATCATGATGAACATTTTACTGTTGATAATGACGAGGTTGATGGTAATGAGCAAGTCATAGAGGAATCGAGTGAAATAAGGAACGTTGGAAGACGAAGAATTTTGCGTACAGGAGCTCCAGGTCGACCGAGGAAAGTGTCTGCTCGCAGAGCTGAACGAGAAGTAGCAAATGAACTTGTCGCAGTTGTCTCAAACCCAAATGATGTAAAAGAAGCCTTACAGTGTGCTGACTCCGTGAATTGGAGAGATGCAATGAAGAAAGAATATACTTCGTTAGTCAAGAATGTAACGCAGCATATTGTATTGTGTTAACCCCTTAATGTTTTATAAAGATATATTGTGTTAACGCCTCAATGTTTTATAATCATCCCTGTACATTCCTATACATTGCTGTTCATTCTTCTTGAGGCCGCCAAGCGTGACGGAGCTAAATAAATTATAAATAAATATCTATCCGTGTTTGAGTTTTGTGATTTGTTGAAAAAGTTTATAAAGTAGGAACAGTTTTATAACAGTTCAGAAGTGGGATAACCCAACAAAAACGTTAATTTGTGTGTTTCAAAAAAATAAATAAAAAAAAGGTGAACAAAATAAAAAAAAAACGGAGTCCTGTGTGTCGGTGGGTACTATTTCTATAAAAATAAAAGAAAGAAAAGTATAAGGTGAGAAAAGAAACGATTTAGAAACAAAAAGAAACGATTAAAAAGAAAAAAACAAAAAAGAGAAATATGTAGAACGAAATATTTACAAAGAAAAGCATTACATGAAAAAGAAACGATTTAGAAACAAAAAGAAACGAAAAAAAAGCGAAATATCTAGAACGAAATATTTTAGAAAAAAAAAACCATTGAAAAAAAAAAACGAAATATTAAAAAAAAAGAGAGAAAAAGAAGAAGCGAAATATGCATAATGTATGTAGCCAATTATATTTTCAAAAAAAAAAAAAACGATAAGCAAATTATGATTTCTTTTTGATTCTGTACGAAATAGAGCGAAATATGTATTGTATGGATATGTATGGCGTATGTATCCTATTATATTTTCAAAAAATAAACGATAAGTAAACTATGATTTCTTTTTCAATCTTAACGAAAAAAAAGAAACGGTTGTATGTATTTGTATTTCCTTTTTGTTTTGATTCTATTTTCTTAGCAGCTGAATTAAAGACAATAGCTATGGATATGGAGCCTGAGCCTGTGTCGAAAAAGAGAAAACGAGGAACTCGCACACACACTGCTGTACGCGATAGTCAGGAATGCGTCGATACTTTAACCGGTAAACGCTTTGCGCATATTGCTTGCTTTATTATTATAAATGTATTGACTGGACAGTCTATCCAAATTTCGTTCATGTGTCAGCATGTCTATATGGTGAAGTATTTTTTTTCTTTCTTCTTCCCTTTCTTCCTCTTTTCGTAATAAAATTGTTGCCTTGTTGTTTATTATTTTTATTTTACACCTTTAAGTCATTTTTTTTTCTTACATCATTGGGTTTGATCTGTGTGTGTTATTCGACTGTTGATTTGACATTACAACGATAGAACAACAAATAAAAACTATGACAGCCACAACATTAAGAGAATGTTTAAGAAAAAGAAAACTGGAAGTATCGGGAAAAGTGTCAGAATTGCGTGACAGACTTTTGAGAGAAGTAAATGGCAATTTTTCTAATTTGTTAGGTGAACAAACAGAGGTAGAAAAATTGAAAGCAAAAGTAAGAGAGCTTCAACAAAAATGCGAGCAATACGAATTAAATTTGCCGCTTACATCGGAATCGGATTCGGTCGATAACAACAAAATGTTCTGCAATCCTAAAGATGTAATTGAAATTCTTCCAAGTTTTGATCCTGGAGAGCAATTTGTGGGTCTAAGCGCAGTACAATTTATTGAAAGGGTTACTGCTCTGCAGGAAATGTATAGCTGGTCAGATAGGCTAGTTTTGTTTGCACTCTCAGCAAAATTAAAAGGGGCTGCACGAATTTGGTACGATGGCCAAAGAGAGCTGTTTAATTCAATGACCTCTTTCTGTCAGGCTTTGAAAGAGAGTTTTCCTTGTGCTTTAAATGAAGCTGACATACATTCGAAGCTATTCAATCGAAGTCGAGGAATTGGTGAAGACCTTGACACATATTTCTTTTCAATGTGCGCTATGGGCACTAAAGCCAAACTTTCTGACCCCGCCATATGCCAATACATAATATCTGGATTGCGAAATCCAACGATTGCAAATCTTTTAACTGGCATTGTATTTCCATCAACAAATGAATTGCTGATGAGATTAAAATCGTTCGAAAACAGTACTATTCATAGTCGCGAATTCAAACTGGACCAACAAAATGTAAACATGTTTGGCAGAGGTCAATTACTTGGTCCATTACAATCGGATAATCGGATATGTTTCAACTGCTCCGAACGAGGACATAGTTCACTAAACTGCCCCAGGCCACCTCGACGATCTAGGTGTAATTACTGCCAACGAAGCGGTCATACAGATAATCAATGCTTTAGAAAGAAAGCAGAAAGTAAGGCGAATGATGATGGTAAAACTACGGCTCGTCGGGTCAATTTAATAACGATCCCCGACGAATATCACAAAATAGTTTCTATTAATGGACAGTCTTACTTAGCTTTTATTGACTTTGGAAGTGAATGCAGCATGATAAAACTTAAATGTGTCGATGATATGAAGGCAGATTCTATGCCTTGTCAGAACAAATTGCTGGGTTTTGCTGGTGGATCATATCAATCATTGCAGAAAATTTACGCTAAAGTCGTAATTGATGATGTTGTTGCGAATATATTTTTGCTTGTAGTAGATAATACTCTACTTAAAACCGATGTTCTGATTGGCAGAGATTTCTTAGATCAGCAACATGTTCGTGTTGTGAAAGAACATAATAGTTTGATTTTTGAGTCAAAGATAGAAAAATCTAAGATCCAGCCAGAACCAAGAGATGCTATTGTACTGTCAGACATAAAATATAATGAAAACCTTTTGGATGAGGAAGTTAAATCCCTTTTAAGCCTTTTGAATGAATTTCGCGAATGCTTTGCAAAAGATTTTTGTGAAATAGGGTCTTGCAACATATCCGAATTTAAGATTCAACTTAAATCGAATCTGGTCATAAATAGAAAACCATATCGACTCGCCTTCACAGAGCGTGATAAAATCAAAGCAATAATAGATAATTTGCTCTAAAACAAAATCATTCAAGAAAGCACATCAGAGTATTCATCGCCTCTTTTGCTAGTTAAGAAAAAGAATAATGAATTGAGACTCTGTATTGACTATAGGCAAATCAATTCAATTACTGTTGGTCAACAATTCCCAATGCCAAATATCGAAGAACAACTCGCGCAGCTTGCAGGGTTTAAGTATTTCATATGTCTAGATTTTATCTCCGGATACTATCAAATTCCGGTTGAGGAATCATCTCGAAAATTCACTGCGTTTTGCACTGACGACAATCAATATGAGTTTCTCCGAATGAGTTTTGGCTTAAAGAATGCTCCCGCCGAGTTCCAAAGCACAATGAATAAAATTAAGCAGAGAGTTGGAGATAAGTCAGTTTTAATTTATATAGATGATGTAATTGTACCATGTAAAACTATTGACGAAGGATTAGATAAACTGAGAAATTTATTTATCGTAGTAAGGGAGTGTGGTATGACATTTAAACTTGAAAAATGTAATTTCTTTTACACTGAAGTCGAAATGCTGGGACATGTTGTTTGCGAAACTGGTATAAAACCAGGATCAAAAATACAGGCTATTGAAAACTACCCAACCCCTTTAAACGTTCATGAAACACGTCAATTTTTGGGACTTAGTGGTTATTTTCGAAGATTCATTAAAAATTATGCAAATCTAGCAGAACCATTGACATCATTACTTCGCAAGGATTCAAAATTTATATGGGGTTTGAGTCAAGAAAAAGCCTTTGAGAATTTAAAATCCCTACTATGCCATGAACCAGTATTAGCAATCTATAACGTACAGGCAAGACATGAACTGCACACTGATGCCTCTTCTATTGGGTTATCAGGAATTTTGATGCAAGAAGAAAAAGGGCTGTTAAGACCAGTGCAGTATTTTAGTCGCAAGACAAGCGGTTGTGAGGCTAGCTATTCAAGTTTCGAGCTGGTAGTCCTTGCAATCGTGGAAAGCCTTGAACGTTTTAGGATCTATGTATTGGGCAAGCACATTAACATTGTCACAGATTGCCAAGCCATTCAAACCCTTAAGAACAGTACAACTCTAAATAGACGTATAGCAAGATGGTGGCTGCGCCTTTCGGAGTTCGACTACACAATTCAACATAGGCAAGGTAATCAAATGCAACACGTTGATGCCTTAAGTCGACAAGCCAAAATCAAAAATACAACCAATAACACAAATCAGGTCTTAAAAATCACGATAAGTGACGCAGACTGGGTCGTATCGCTTCAAAGCCAAGACCCGAAACTAGTTGAAATAATCGATAAATTGAAAGCCAATGAGAATAACACCGAAACAAAGCAACTTCGAATTGATTACACGCTTAAGAACAACAAGTTATTCCGTAACGTTAACAAGCATAAAATGTGGGTTGTTCCTGCTGGCGTTCGCTGGCAAATTGTCCGAAGTTTCCACAACGAAAGAGGACATTTTGGTGTGGAAAAAACATTGCAACAGATTAGTTCATCGTTTTGGTTTCCCAGAATGCGACAATACATAACCAAATACATACGTGCATGTGTTGAATGTTGCTATAACAAACGGCCGGGAGGAAAGAAGGAGGGCGAACTTCATGTTTCGGAGACCATACCTATTCCCTTTCATTGCATCCATCTAGATCATTTAGGTCCATTTGTAAAAAGTTCAAGTGGAAATCAATATGTAATCGTACTCATCGATGCTTTCACGAAATTCGTCTGGTTTAAAGCAGTACGAGATACAAAAACCTCTCACGTATTAAAATTTCTAAACGAATCAACACTTGTTTTTGGTTGCCCGACCAAGATTATAACTGATAGAGGAACGTCTTATACTTCCAAAGCATTTGAAAACTATTGTGAAGATAACAGTATTCAACATATTAAAAATGCCGTCCGAACACCAAGGGCAAACGGACAAGTCGAACGTATGAATAGAACATTGCTATCTGGTATAACTACCATGACTGAGAAAGAAAGTGGACGAGACTGGGACAAAACTTTACGCAACATACAGTGGACGGTTAACAGCTCTTCAAATAACACCACGGGGAAAAGCCCGAACGAACTTCTTTTTGATTTCAGACCTCGAGACATCTTACAAAACAAACTCCTGCTAGCCTTGCAAGATACCGAAGAACCTAGATTAAACAACGTAGTTGTTAACCGCATAGAAGCCTCCAAGATTATAGATGAACAGAAACTTAAGTGGAAAATCCGATACGATCGACGTTATAAGAAACCAATGAAGTACGAAAAAGACGATTTAGTAGTAGTTGAAGCTGAACCACCATCGACTGGTGAATCTCGAAAACTTGAGCCCAAATACCGAGGACCCTTTATTATTGCAGCAGTTCTTCCAAACGACCGTTACGTAGTCGAAGATGTACCTGGAATACAGAGGTCAACACGATTTTACACATCAGTTTATTCGTCTGAGAAAATCAAACCGTGGTGCCAAATAGATCCAGACGTTGACAACATGGTAGATGCAGGTGAAACGAGGACGTTTACATCACAGGATGGCCGAATGTAACGCAGCATATTGTATTGTGTTAACCCCTTAATGTTTTATAAAGATATATTGTGTTAACGCCTCAATGTTTTATAATCATCCCTGTACATTCCTATACATTGCTGTTCATTCTTCTTGAGGCCGCCAAGCGTGACGGAGCTAAATAAATTATAAATAAATATCTATCCGTGTTTGAGTTTTGTGATTTGTTGAAAAAGTTTATAAAGTAGGAACAGTTTTATAACAATACTGATGCATCACAGAATGGTTATGCTGCAGTGATGCTTCAAAGAAATAACGAAACCGGTGAGTTACATCCAGTTCAGTATCTCAGCAGAAAGACAAACGATACAGAAAAGAAATTCCATTCTTACGAACTAGAGGCATTGGCCGTAGTTCAGGCTTTTAAGAAATGGCGACCATATCTTCTTGGAAATAAAGTTAAAGTCATAACCGATTGTAACGCATTTGCCTCAACCTTAAAGAAAAAAGATGTACCCTTAAAAGTTGCTCGTTGGGCACTCTATTTACAAGAATTCGATATAGAGATTGTACATCGCTCAGGGACTCAAATGCGTCACGTGGACGCACTCAGCAGAGACATTTTAGCTATTGAAGCTCCAGTTTCTGATCGGTTAAGACAAGCCCAAAGTGAAGATACTTATTTGAAAACACTGAAGCTTATCTTACAAGAACGTGACCACGAAGATTATTTTCTTAAAAACGATCTGATCTACAAACTACATAATGGTAACGAGTTACTAGTCATTCCTACGTCTATGGAGAATTCAATCATACAGCAGATGCATAAACAGGGACATTTTGCTATGAAAAAAACATCAGACCTGTTACTCAAACAATATTTCATTCCTGAGTATCGCAAGAAAATAGAAAAGTTAATCAAAAGTTGCATTCCCTGTATACTTTCGGAAAGAAAGAATGGAAAACAGGAATGTTTTCTAAACCCAATCGGAAAGGAAGATGGCCCACTTCAAACTTACCATGTCGACCATTTGGGAATTTTAGAGATTACCCAAAAACGTTATAAACACATTTTTGCGGTTGTGGACGCTTTCACAAAATTTGTATGGTTGTATCCAACCAAAAGCACTTCAAGTGAAGAAGTAATTGATAAATTAAAAAAACAATCAGACATTTTTGGTAATCCAACTAGGATTATATCTGACCGTGGTTCAGCATTTACGTCGAACCAATTCAAAGAATATTGTGCTGAGGAGGGTATCTCCCATGTTTTGATTACCACTGGCGTACCCAGAGGTAATGGTCAAATAGAACGGGTAAACCGTATCATAATTCCCATGCTTACCAAACTTTCCCTCGCTAAACCTTCTGACTGGTATAAACATGTAAGCACTCTACAAAAATTTATAAATTCTACCAATTCAAGGAGTACTGGAATGTCTCCTTTCAAAATTTTAACCGGAATCGAAATGAAACTTAAACCCAATTCTGAATTGCTTAGTCTAGCTAAAGTCTTGGATAGTGAGCTATACAATGAATTTAACCAAGAAAGAGACGAGATTCGACAAATTGCAAAAAATAATATTCTTAAAGTCCAAGAGGAAAACAGACGATGTTTTGATAGAAAAAGAAAACCTCCGTTGAAATACAAAAGGGGTGAATTAGTTGCTATAAAGCGAACTCAAATGACACAGGGTAAACTGGCCACGAAATTTGTTGGCCCCTATAAAATATCTTATGTGGGTAAAAGAAATCGGTACCATGTTGTTAAGGTAGGTGATCACGATGGTCCCAACAAAACCACAAGTGCTGCCGATTACATGAAAAAATGGGACAGCAATATTCGAGACGAATAAACAACAGGACGGCCGAATGTAGGATCGCATACAAACATACATGAATACAGGACTAACATCACGAAATACTGTGAGATCGCATACCAACATACATGACTAACACAACGGAAATACTAAAAAAAACAAACAGCCAGCCATGTTCTCTTTTTTTTAAAAAATCTACTCAGTCAGTCGCAGTCGGCATCCAGTCTCCAAAGAGTACGCACTTACGCAGTTCGGTCGTGTCGTTTTTTTTGTAAAGATTTCTAAAACTATTTTGCTAATAAATATTCTACTTATAAAATATATTTGTTATGTTTTATTCAACCCATTACCCACACGTATATGGATATCAATCAATCGTTCCAGCGTTTTGAGAATGAAAGATGATAGACTAATAGGTCTTAGATCTTTAGGGTTGACATGCGAGCATTTGCCCGCCTTGGGAATGAATACTACTTTTACCTCTCTCCATCGCTGAGGTATATAGGCCAGATCTAGACAACTTTTGAACATCATCTCAATGATGGGCAGAGTTATATCGATGGTGTGTTGTAGCTCAGCTGGTATGATTTGATCTGGACCTGGAGATTTATAAGGTTTGAAGCTATTCAGAGCCCATGTCAATTTTTCTTTTGTGACAAGACCTTGAGGAAAAGTTAAGTTAATACCCGATCCAGGACGGTTTATTGTATTAACGGATTTGGAGCTATCTGGGAAGTGGGTATCTAATAGCAGGTTTAGCGTTTCTTCGCAAGAGTTAGTCCATGTACCATCTGAGTTTTTGAGACAACTAGGCATGGTTGGATTTGTCGAGAGAATCTTCCTTAGCCGCGATGCCTCCGAGGACTCTTCTATTGAGCTACAGAAGGATCTCCGTGAGGATCTTTTGGCTGTTCTCAATTCTTGTTTATACTTTTTGAGGGATTCCTTATAGGACTCCCAATCTTGGAGGTGTCTAGACTTTTTTGCACGGTTAAAAAGCCTTCTACAACCTTTCCTGAGTATTTCTAGTTCAGCAGCCAACCAATGTGGTTTTCTCTTTCCTCGCACTGTAGTGAGGGGACAGGCAGTTTCCATAGCTTTATTGAGGGCTGCTGTAAGCTCATCAACTTTTTTATCGAGTTCAAGAGCGCATAAGGGAGGATCATTAAGTTCTGGTTTAATCAGACTTTTCAGAGTTGTCCTATATTTTGGCCAATCTATTTTCCTATAATTCCGGAAAGGGATCGGTTTTGGGGACTCTTCACTAAGAGAGAATTGGATGTACCTATGATCGGAGAACGAGTGCTCCTTTGATACTCTCCAATTCAATACTTTATTCGAGAGATGCAACGAGACAAGAGTGATATCTAAGACTTCTTGCCGATTTTTAGTAACAAAGGTTGGTTCATTACCAACGTTACTTACTACCAGATTAGTTGTTAAGATGTAATCAAAAAGAGACTCACCTCTGTCATTTATATCGGTACTACCCCACGTAGTATGGTGCGCATTGGCGTCACAACCGATAATTATGTTGGTATTGAGTCTTGTAGATTCAGCGACCGTCTTCTCCAGAGTGGTACCAGGCAGTGGGCCCTGGTGGTCGTGGCCCAAATACGCTGATACCAGCCAGTAGGTATGGTTGTCTATTATCATACTGGCTGTGGTGACGTCTTCATCACTGAAATTAGGGAGTAAAAATACATTTATACTACGTTTTACTAGTATGCAGGATCTTGGGTTACCTTTTCCCGTTACATATAAGACGCAGTAGCCAGAAGTTCCCAATCCTCGAACCAGGGATTTCCCAATCCAGGGCTCTTGGATGAGAACGACATCTTCCCCAGTTTTTGACAGGCGGAGAAGAAGGGAGGCCGAAGCCTTAATAGAGTGTTGGAGATTAATCTGTACTATTTGCAGCATTTTGGCTACAACTAGGCAGATCAACCTCCACCACTGTTAGATCATGTTCATCCAGATCGGACGAAGAGGAACCTAGCAGTTCATCTTCTTCCTCCCCGGAGAGAACTTTGCTAGATGAGTCATCAGTCTCCATTAGGGATAAACTTTTGACGTTTTCGGAAGAAGACTGTGCCGCGACAGAAGAGGGCCCTGGTACAACATCATCCCCATCCAAGGATGGGAAAGTGATGATAGCACTGGGACCCCCCACGTCTGGCGACACAGCTTCTGAGTGTAGGGAAGAAGACTGCGCCGCGACAGAAGAGGGCCCAGGTACACCATCGTCCACATCCATGGATGGAAAGGTGATAGTAGCACCAAGACCCCCTACGTCTTGCGACACAGCTTCTAAAGTGGGTTGTGGAGGCTCGCATAAAGCGTCTACCTCATCTTTTTTGTATATACGGAGAGTAATCGTCTCGAACCCGTATCTTATCACTCCCTTGGTTCGCACCAGAGAGGCCGCAGAGTCCTTATTGATGACGATAATCGCACTTCGATAAAGACCCCTCGGCTCCTCCAGTTTTGCGATCTTCCAGTCGTGACAGGAGAGGTCCGGGTTGCTAAGCCTGATCATCTCATGGATGTCTTCAGGACATGCAGGCTCAATCGGGATCCAAGCACGAGCTCTCGGCCTGCAAGGAATGTCTTCCTTTGCAACAACCTCGAGTTTTGCGCCTGGCCAAACTTCGCCCAGCATGCCGACAGCAAGCGTATATAAATCGCGCGACCTCTGATCGTTACAAACGATGAGTTTGACATGACCTTGATGCCAACCCCCATCGCTTGTTACAGGTGGTGGACCCGGATGCTCTCGCATGACTTTGAGAAAGCCAGCCGAGAGCTTCAGTTTCACCATCTGCCAACGGTCAGAGGTAATCGCGCCATCAATATTGCTTCTATCAATGACCGCAACCACGATTTTGTTTTGTTCCTTAAGCACATCACTAAAAGGCTTAGTGAGAGGTACCTTAGGAATTTTGGGAGTGCTGGTGTTCTGCACTTTGGGTTTTTTAGGGATGGGAGTGGACTCCTCCAGAGACCTTTGTCGCTTTGACGTGGAGTCGCAGCTGGTCTTAGATTTGGCTAAAATGGATTTAGCCCACTCAATCTTCTTGCTATGGATGGGATTACTACCATCCCCCAATGTTGCACCAGGAGATTTTAGCAATCTCATCGCATAGCGACGTTGCTTATATAGGACCCTAGGTTGGGTGGCTGTCTTCGTAGTGGAGGCAGGGTCGTTATTCCCGACGCTGCTAACACCACGGAGACTACCACTAGGACCATCCTGGAGAGGTTTACTCTCTTTGGTAGTGGAACTACCGACATGAGGAGGCGCTTTCGCCAGGGATACCTCCTGTACCTCACTAGAAGCTGGGCAATGACTTGGCACAGACCCCTCTCCTATGTTTGGCACAGGATTTACGACAGCCGACATTATCGCCGAACTGCCGCCCGGTGTAGATACAACCTGTACCACACTCGAAGTTGGGCAGTGACATGTCACAATCCCTTCTCCTGTGTACGGCGCAGGTGTAACGACAGCCGACCTTGCCGCCGAACTGCCGCCCGGTGTAGCTGTAGTACCGGTACCGGTTTGATTTTTTTGTTTTTGTTTTTGTTTTTGTTTGTTTTGTTTGTTTTTTTTCATTTGGGTTCCCACGAGTAGGCGAAGTAAAAGGGGGGGTCCGTCTGTGCAGAGATTCGCTTACACAGATAAGGCTAGCTAATCCGGAGGTCGCCTGGTATCCGGATACTCCGTTAGTGACTGAGCTATTTTTAGAAATTGGGCCCTCAGCCTGGCTGATCATCGGCACGGGTCGTATAACACCTTGAATCCAGCCCAATTTGGGAAGTTGAAGGGGAGGATATGATTTGGAAGAGGAGAGACGAACAGCAATTGAGCCATAAGCGTCCCAGGAAGGAAACAAGGTACTGACAGAAGTGATACACTATACAGTCAGGGGATAAGGAGACATCAGCCAGTGTAATGCACAAAGCCGATGGAGGAGGGGATAAGGATCGGGAAGGGGAGGGACGAGCGACCTTTGGTTTCAGGACTCTTCTGGAGAAATAATTCCCGAGAATCATTGACCTTACTCAGCTTCTACAACTCGACAAGTTCGACGCTCAGGTAGAAGCAAGCAAGACAGACACATCCACGAAATCATTGTAAGTACTGAAACGGAATGTGACAATAAATATATCAAGAAGCAGCAGTTTGATGATATTGAAACTAAATACTCAGAATACATGGGAGAACTTGAAGATGGTTTAAACAAAACGTTAACAGAATTCAATAAAAATGCGACAACCCTAGCTGAGTCACAGTTTACATATACACAACTGCCTAAAATCTCACTACCCAAGTTCAATGGAGATTACAATTCTTGGAGATCATTTCATGATTTATTCACGTCACTTGTGCATCAAAACAAGCAATTGCAACCCGTGCAAAAATTACATTACCTAAAAGGCTGTCTGGAGGGCGAAGCGGAAAAAATACTGAAGCATACACCAATTACCAATGAGGACTATGCTCCAGCGTGGACAAAACTCAAAGAGCGATATGAAAACACTAGGACGCTAGTTAATTTTCATTTGAAGGCTTTAGTTAGCCAAACCAAGCTCACTTCCGAATCTGGAAGGAACTTAAAAACATTAGTTGATACAACTGAAGAATGCCTACAGCAATTGAAGGCTCTGAAGGTAGATACGACAACCTGGGACGCACTAATAATTTATTTATTAGTGCAGAAATTACCATTTGCAACATTGCGTCTCTGGGAAGAAGAATTGGGAGACAGCCAAAGTCTTCCAAAGTTTACAACATTTTTAACATTTCTTCACAAACGAATACGAGTCCTGGAATCCATTAGTAGTACTATCGGTGCAAGGCCAACTACAACCGCGATTAAAAAGGAAGGTATTCAGACATACCACAATAGCATAAAGCTTAATTGTCCAGCCCGCAATGGGAGGCATTATGTGGGCACTTGTGAAACATATCTAAACATGGATATACCAACATGTAGAAAGACAATTCAAACTGCAAACAGATGTCTAAATTGTTTTTCAAATAAACATGAACACGCTAAGTGTAAAAACAGACAACGTTGTCGAAAGTGTCAGAAGTCACAGCACTCAACACTTCACCTCCACAATGCTTCGTCGAAAGAAACTCACGAAGAAGGGGGTAACATAGAACTTCATCTCCACAATGCTTCGTCGAAAGAAATTCACGAAGAAGGGGGTACCAAAGAAGTTCATCTCCACAATGCTTCGTCAAAAGACACTCACGAAGAAGGGGGTAACATAGAACTTCATCTCCACAATGCTTCGTCGAAAGAAACTCACGAAGAAGGGGGTAACAAAGAAGCTCATCTCCACAATGCTTCGTCGAAAGAAACACACGAAGAAGGGGATAACATCGAACAAATACAAAATTATTTTACAACAAAAGAACACAATGCCTTACTACCAACAACGTTGGTAACAGCAGTCGACCGCAATGGTCATTCAACAAGACTACGATGCCTTCTAGATTCTGGATCACAAACATCCTTTATTACAAAGAAGGCCTGTCAAACGTTACAATTGCATAGCAAACGTACATCAATTCAAGTTGTTGGCTTGAACAAGAATCATTCTGTGAGTTCAAGACAGCAAGTTCAAATAAAACTTCAATCTACCAAGCCAAATAAATCGTCAGTTAAAATAGATATGTTTGTTTTAAAAACAATCACTGACTTATTACCAGCCAAGCAAATAATAAGCACTAACTGGAATCATCTCAATGGACTCGAATTAGGAGATCCAACATTTTGGAAGCCAAGTCCCATCGATGCTCTATTGGGAGCAGATGTTTACGGACATATTATTCGAGATGGCATACGTAACGGACCAGAAGGGACTCCGGTAGCCATGAACACAATCTTCGGATGGATAATCATGGGGCCAACATCAAAAACATATGAAACAGAAGTCAAAGTATTCACAAGTATAGTTAATCCAACTAACAATATTTGTCATCAAATGCAGAAATTCTGGGAAGCAGAAGAAGTTCAAGTTCGCAACAAGCCAACTCCAGAAGAAAAAGGGTGTCAAGAATTATACAAAGCCGATTATACAAGACTGCCAACTAATCAATATATGGTTACATTACCATTTATAGAGTCCAATTATGCACCACCAAATGAAACTGAACCAAATTATTATATACCTTACCATGCAGTATTTAAGGAAAGTACTACTACAAAGCTACACGAAGTATTTGACGCATCTGCTCGGACAACCAATGGAAAATTATTAAACGAACAAATGATCATTGGACCCACACTGCAACTTAAATTGTTTTCCATCGATTTAAATTGGAGATTACATAACGTTGCAATAACAGCGGACATTGAGAAAATATACCGCATGATTCGAATGCATCCAGATCGTCGAACGTTTCAACGTATCTTGTGGCAAGATCCACAAACAAAGGCTCAACAAGATTACCAATTGATCACGGTTACCTTCGGAACATCATCGGCACCATTCTTATCAATCAAAACGTTGCAACAACTAGCACAAGATGAAGAAAAACAATATCCAAAAGCTTCAAAAGATGTATTCACCGACTTTTATGTAGACGATTTACTAAGTGGAGCACAGACAATTCCAGAATGTCTCGAACTGCAACGGCAGTTAATTGAAATGCTTAGTAAAGGTGGGTTTAAACACCAAAGATGGAAACATGTGCAGCAAATACACCAACATTTTTGGAAGAAGTGGTCAACTAAATATGTAAATCATCTTCAACAACAACCTAAATGGCTAACTAATGAACAAGGTATTGAAGTTGTTTTCATCAAAGATGAAAACAACCCACCGTCCACCGACTACGTGGCCTTTAGGAATCATCGAAATTATCCATCCTGGAAAAGATGGATTAACACGAGTAGTAACGGTCGAACAAGATTTAATACTTGTCAACGACCAATCTTTAAAATATGCCCATTACCAATCGAAAACAATGAAACTACCATAACAACGTGTAATTGACCTGTTCAGTAGAACTTTGTCCATGTGTTGTCAGTAGTAGAATTGTATATGTTTAGTGTATATGGCAGCATAACTCATGAGTAATAGCATTTTTCATAAACTTTGAACGCATGCAATATAGCAAAAGAAAACAATTCACTGTTCACTCGAAGATAAACAAACTAATTGTTGAACGCGTTCGTTCAAGGTGGGGAGAATGTTGAGCCAACAAAATTAAAAATTGAATTTAAACAACAACAAATGTAAATAATTGTACATAGTTTAATATTTTGAAGTTTTTTTTTTGAATAAACAAAAAAAAATGAATTATAAACTTATACATATGTTTATACCTTTTTTTTACAATACTTAAGCTAAATAATATAATTTAAATGAAACAATAAAAACTCCAATCGATCTGCAAAGAAAAGAAAACAGAATCGATTAAAAACAACAAAAATGTATGTACGTTTACGTACTTACCGAATGTTACCGAAACACCCTCTGCGCAGGTACTCAAGTCGCATTGTAGGAACATTCAAATGATGAAAACATGAAAGAAAAAATTTAAGAAAAGGTTAATTAAACAAAAACAACACAAAAGCAAAAGTTAATTTGTGTTCAAATAAAATGCAACACCCTATACTCACATGAAAACCATAACAAACAACACAGGGAAAGTATAGGTGTCCATAGGAGTCTCAGTAGGTGTCCACAAGAGTCTCACCGGAATTGAGCACTTGATATTGTTAATTAAACACTCTGAAAATAGAAAAAAAAAGATAATTGAACATTAAATTTGCGTTAATTAATAACAAGTTACAATAATTTAGTCAAATAACACACATTATACGAACAAAACATTGACACGAAGTGCAAACAATATATGACATTACAAAACACTAATTTTTCGTCACGATTTCTATTTAAAACAATAACAAGACAAGGTTTTACGTTTTTTAGAAAACGAACAACTAAATTTTTAAACATTTTACACCATATAAACACAGAAATACACTAATTGAACAAAAAGGAGGCAAACAAATATAACCTCAAAATACTTCGAAACTTTCCATTGACAATAACACTCTGAATTCCATAAATTACACTGAATAAACACTTAAATTAAACAAATCACTACGCGAACCGACGTTTAAACATCAAAAATTACACAAATCACAATTAGTTATTATTTTTTTTTGATAAACAAATTTTGCACAAATGCGCACGAGAATCTTTCTATTTTGACAAGTGAACTTTATTATCAGTGTTCACAGGGTGCACTATATATAAGGAATTTTACTTGAAGAACACGAAAATTTAGTCAAATTAGTAAAAAGTTAATTATTTATCAAGTTATAAACAAATTATTAACTTTATAATAAAAACAATAAGTTAGAAAGAGAAAACAAAATGAAACAGATATATATTAAAATGAAAATAAATCTGCACGAAAATTGCAAATGGCGACGAAATGGCATTGCCTGAAATTTATTTTTTTGTATGCTTATTCACCACGGTAGGCACATAAAAATGTTTTAAACAATAAAAAAACATATAAAAAACATTAGTAAACATTAAGAAAATGTAATAATAAGACGAATAAACCATAATTCTTCTCGGTTTCAGCAAAAATAAGCCTATTTCTCAATATTATTGAAAATTTTTCTATTATTTCATGTGGAGAATTCGACAAAATATTTATTCTACCCAATTGGCAATGCCATGACAATGCAAAAACTGCCCGAATAGGGGTATAAAAAGGCCGACAAATTCTACAACTTTACTCTTTGAGTTTCCAACCGCACCAGACTACTATCCAGCCAACAGCCGCAGTTCATATAAATATATATTCTTTTTATACACTCATAAAAAAACCCAACCAGGTAAAAACAGTGGAACTTGTTTGACGATTTATACGTCAAACATATATCACTGGATATTTAATTAGTCTTTAAAAACTAACAATTTATTTTAAATAAAGTCAAATTGAACTTGTGGGACGATTTATACGTCTCACACATATGGTTTGACAGTTGCCGAAAATTTATTAACAATTGTATTTTAATTAAAGTCAAATTGAACTTGTGGGACGATTTATACGTCTCACACATATGGTTTGACAGTTGCCGAATATTTATTAACAATTTTATTTTAAATAAAGTTAAATTGAACTTGTGGGACGATTTATACGTCTCACACATATGGTTTGACAGTTGCCAATTATTTAACATATGTATTAATTTAGTATAAGTTTGTCAATTGTTTAGACTTACATAGATTATAAGAAATATCAGAAAGTGAATAAAAAATTGAATTATTAATGAAAGTACGCCTCGTGTCTTGCGTTTTTATTTAAAAATATTCTTCAAAGAGGAATAAGACATTGTTACGTCATTTCAATTTGAAAAATATACAGGAATTTTCAGTAGAAAATCAACAAAATTTCAGAGGAATTTTCAGTAGAAAATCAACAGAAAATTTCAGAGAGATTTTCAGTAGAAAATCAAGAGAATTTCAGAGGAATTTTCAGTAGAAAATCAACAAAATTTCAGAGGAATTTTCAGTAGAAAATCAACACAAAATTTCAGAGAAATTTTCAGTAGAAAATCAAGAGAATTTCGGAGGAATTTTCAATAGAAATTTTCAGTAGAAAATCAACAAAATTTCAGAGGAATTTTCAGTAGAAAATCAACACAAAATTTCAGAGAAATTTTCAGTAGAAAATCAAGAGAATTTCTGAGGAATTTTCAGTAGAAAATCAACAAAATTTCAGAGAAATTTTCAGTAGAAAATCAACACAAAATTTCAGAGAAATTTTCAGTAGAAAATCAAGAGAATTTCAGAGGAATTTTCAGTAGAAAATCAACAAAATTTCAGAGGAATTTTCAGTAGAAAAATCAACAGAAAATTTCAGAGAAATTTTCAGTAGAAAATCAAGAGAATTTCGGAGGAATTTTCAGTAGAAAATCAACAAAATTTCAGAGAAATTTTCAGTAGAAAATCAACACAAAATTTCAGAGAAATTTTCAGTAGAAAATCAAGAGAATTTCAGAGGAATTTTCAGTAGAAAATCAACAAAATTTCAGAGAAATTTTCAGTAGAAAATCAACACAAAATTTCAGAGAAATTTTCAGTAGAAAATCAAGAGAATTTCAGAGGAATTTTCAGTAGAAAATCAACAAAATTTCAGAGGAATTTTCAGTAGAAAATCAACACAAAATTTCAGAGAAATTTTCAGTAGAAAATCAAGAGAATTTCAGAGAAATTTTCAGTAGAAAATCAAGAGAATTTCAGAGGAATTTTCAGTAGAAAATCAACAAAATTTCAGAGGAATTTTCAGTAGAAAATCAACAAAAAATTTCAGAGAAATTTCAGTAGAAAATCAAGAGAATTTCGGAGGAATTTTCAGTAGAAAATCAACAAAATTTCAGAGAAATTTTCAGTAGAAAATCAAGAGAATTTCAGAGGAATTTTCAGTAGAAAATCAACAAAATTTCAGAGGAATTTTCAGTAGAAAATCAACAAAAAATTTCAGAGAAATTTTCAGTAGAAAATCAATAGAATTTCGGAGGAATTTTCAGTAGAAAATCAACAAAATTTCAGAGAAATTTTCAGTAGAAAATCAAGAGAATTTCAGAGGAATTTTCAGTAGAAAATCAAAAAAAATTTCAGAGGAATTTTCAGTAGAAAATCAACAGAAAATTTCAGAGAAATTTTCAGTAGAAAATCAAGAGAATTTCAGAGGAATTTTCAGTAGAAAATCAGCAAAATTTCAGAGGAATTTTCAGTAGAAAATCAACACAAAATTTCAGAGAAATTTTCAGTAGAAAATCAAGAGAATTTCGGAGGAATTTTCAATAGAAATTTTCAGTAGAAAATCAACAAAATTTCAGAGGAATTTTCAGTAGAAAATCAACACAAAATTTCAGAGAAATTTTCAGTAGAAAATCAAGAGAATTTCAGAGGAATTTTCAGTAGAAAATCAACAAAATTTCAGAGGAATTTTCAGTAGAAAATCAACACAAAATTTCAGAGAAATTTTCAGTAGAAAATCAAGAGAATTTCAGAGGAATTTTCAGTAGAAAATCAACAAAATTTCAGAGGAATTTTCAGTAGAAAATCAACACAAAATTTCAGAGAAATTTCAGTAGAAAATCAAGAGAATTTCGGAGGAATTTTCAGTAGAAAATCAACAAAATTTCAGAGAAATTTTCAGTAGAAAATCAAGAGAATTTCAGAGGAATTTTCAGTAGAAAATCAACAAAATTTCAGAGGAATTTTCAGTAGAAAATCAACAAAAAATTTCAGAGAAATTTCAGTAGAAAATCAAGAGAATTTCGGAGGAATTTTCAGTAGAAAATCAACAAAATTTCAGAGAAATTTTCAGTATAAAATCAAGAGAATTTCAGAGGAATTTTCAGTAGAAAATCAACAAAATTTCAGAGGAATTTTCAGTAGAAAATCAACAGAAAATTTCAAAGAAATTTTCAGCAGAAAATCAAGAGAATTTCGGAGGAATTTTCAGTAGAAAATCAACAAAATTTCAGAGGAATTTTCAGTAGAAAATCAAGAAAATTTCGGACTAATTTTCAGTAGAAATTTTCAGTAGAAAATCAACAAAATTTCAGAGGAATTTTCAGTAGAAAATCAACACAAAATTTTAGAGAAATTTTCAGTAGAAAATCAAGAGAATTTAAGAGGAATTTTCAGTAGAAAATCAACAAAATTTCAGAGGAATTTTCAGTAGAAAATCAACACAAAATTTCAGAGAAATTTTCAGTAGAAAATCAAGAGAATTTCAGAGGAATTTTCAGTAGAAAATCAACAAAATTTCAGAGCAATTTTCAGTAGAAAATCAACACAAAATTTCAGAGAAATTTTCAGTAGAAAATCAAGAGAATTTCAGAGGAATTTTCAGTAGAAAATCAACAAAATTTCAGAGGAATTTTCAGTAGAAAATCAACACAAAATTTCAGAGAAATTTTCAGTAGAAAATCAAGAGAATTTCGGAGGAATTTACAGTAGATATTTTCAGTAGAAAATCAACAAAATTTCAGAGGAATTTTCAGTAGAAAATCAACACAAAATTTCAGAAAAATTTTCAGTAGAAAATCAAGAGAATTTTAGAGGAATTTTCAGTAGAAAATCAACAAAATTTCAGAGGAATTTTCAGTAGAAAATCAACACGAAATTTCAGAGAAATTTTCAGTAGAAAATCAAGAGAATTTCGGAGGAATTTTCAGTAGAAATTTTCAGTAGAAAATCAACAAAATTTCAGAGGAATTTTCAGTAGAAAATCAACACAAAATTTCAGAGAAATTTTCAGTAGAAAATCAACACAAAATTTCAGAGAAATTTTCAGTAGAAAATCAACATTATTTCAGAGGAATTTTCAGTAGAAAATCAACAGAAAATTTCAGAGAAATTTTCAGTAGAAAATCAAGAGAATTTCAGAGGAATTTTCAGTAGAAAATCAACAAAATTTCAGAGGAATTTTCAGTAGAAAATCAACAGAAAGTTTCAGACGAATTTTCAGTAGAAAATCAACAAAATTTCAGAGGAATTTTCAGTAGAAAATCAACACAAAATTTCAGAGAAATTTTCAGTAGAAAATCAAGAGAATTTCAGAGGAATTTTCAGTAGAAAATCAACAAAATTTCAGAGGAATTTTCAGTAGAAAATCAACAGAAAATTTCAGAGAAATTTTCATTAGAAAATCAAGAGAATTTCAGAGGAATTTTCAGTAGAAAATCAACAAATTTTCAGAGGAATTTTCAGTAGAAAATCAAGAGAATTTCGGAGGAATTTTCAGTAGAAAATCAACAAAATTTCAGAGAAATTTTCAGTAGAAAATCAACACAAAATTTCAGAGAAATTTTCAGTAGAAAATCAAGAGAATTTCAGAGGAATTTTCAGTAGAAAATCAACAAAATTTCAGAGGAATTTTCAGTAGAAAATCAACAAAAAATTTCAGAAAAATTTTCAGTAGAAAATCAAGAGAATTTCGGAGGAATTTTCAGTAGAAAATCAACAAAATTTCAGAGAAATTTTCAGTAGAAAATCAAGAGAATTTCAGAGGAATTTTCAGTACAAATTTAACAAAATTTCAGAGAAATTTTCAGTAGAAAATAAACACAAAATTTCAGAGAAATTTTCAGTAGAAAATCAAGAGAATTTCAGAGGAATTTTCAGTAGAAAATCAACAAAATTTCAGAGGAATTTTACGTAGAAAATCAACAGAAAACTTCAGAGAAATTTTCAGTAGAAAATCAAGAGAATTTCATAGGAATTTTCAGTAAAAAATCAACAAAATTTCAAAGGAATTTTCAGTAGAAAATCAACACAAAATTTCAGAGAAATTTTCAGTAGAAAATCAAGAGAATTTCGGAGGAATTTTCAGTAGAAATTTTCAGTAGAAAATCAACAAAATTTCAGAGGAATTTTCAGTAGAAAATCAACACAAAATTTCAGAGAAATTTTCAGTAGAAAATCAAGAGAATTCCAGAGGAATTATCAGTAGAAAATCAACAAAATTACGGAGGAATTTTCAGTAGAAAATCAACACAAAATTTCAGAGAAATTTTCAGTAGAAAATCAAGAGAATTTCAGAGGAATTTTCAGTAGAAAATCAACAAAATTTCAAAGAAATTTTCAGTAGAAAATCAACACAAAATTTCAGAGAAATTTTCAGTAGAAAATCAAGAGAATTTCAGAGGCATTTTCAGTAGAAAATCAACAAAATTTCAGAGGAATTTTCAGTAGAAAATCAACAGAAAACTTCAGAGAAATTTTCAGTAGAAAATCAAGAGAAATTCGGAGGAATTTTCAGTAGAAAATCAACAAAATTTCAGAGGAATTTTCAGTAGAAAATCAAGAGAATTTCGGAGGAATTTTCAGTAGAAATTTTCAGTAGAAAATCAACAAAATTTCAGAGGAATTTTCAATAGAAAATCAACAAAATTTCAGAGAAATTTTCAGTAGAAAATCAAGAGAATTTCAGAGGTATTTTATAGTAGAAAATCAACAAAATTTCAGAGAAATTTTCAGTAGAAAATCAACACAAAATTTCAGAGAAATTTTCAGTAGAAAATCAAGAGAATTTCAGAGGAATTTTCCGTAGAAAATCAACAAAATTTCAGAGGAATTTTCAGTAGAAAATCAACAGAAAATTTCAGAGAAATTTTCAGTAGAAAATCAAGAGAATTTCAGAGGAATTTTCAGTAGAAAATCAACAAAATTTCAAAGGAATTTTCAGTTGAAAATCAACACAAAATTTCAGAGAAATTTTCAGTAGAAAATCAAGAGAATTTCGGAGGAATTTTCAGAAGATATTTTCAGTAGAAAATCAACAACATTTCAGAGAAATTTTCAGTAGAAAATCAAGAAAATTTCAGAGGAATTTTCAATAGAAAATCAACAAAATTTCAGAGGAATTTTCAGTAGAAAATCAACAAAAAAATTCAGAGAAATTTCAGTAGAAAATCAAGAGAATTTCAGAGGAATTTTCAGTAGAAAATCAACAAAATTTCAAAGGAATTTTCAGTTGAAAATCAACACAAAATTTCAGAGAAATTTTCAGTAGAAAATCAAGAGAATTTCAGAGGAATTTTCAGTAGAAAATCAACAAAATTTCGGAGAAATTTTCAGTAGAAAATCAACACAAAATTTCAGAGAAATTTTCAGTAGAAAATCAAGAGAATTTCAAAGGAATTTTCAGTAGAAAATCAACAAAATTTCAGAGCAATTTTCAGTAGAAAATCAACAGAAAATTTCAGAGAAATTTTCATTAGAAAATCAACAGAATTTCAGAGGAATTTTCAGTAGAAATTTTCAGTAGAAAATCAACAAAATTTCAGATTAATTTTCAGTAGAAAATCAACACAAAATTTCAGAGAAATTTTCAGTAGAAAATCAAGAGAATTTCAGAGGAATTTTCAGTAGAAAATCAACAAAATTTCAGAGGAATTTTCATAAGAAAATCAACACAAACTTTCAGAGAAATTTTCAGTAGAAAATCAAGAGAATTTCAGAGGAATTTTCAGTAAAAAATCAACAAAATTTCAGAGATATTTTCAGTAGAAAATCAACACAAAATTTCAGAGAAATTTTCAGTAGAAAATCAAGAGAATTTCAGAGGAATTTTCAGTAGAAAATCAACAAAATTTCAGAGGAATTTTCAGTAGAAAATCAACAGAAAACTTCAGAGAAATTTTCATTAGAAAATCAAGAGAATTTCAGAGGAATTTTCAGTAGAAAATCAACAAATTTTCAGAGGAATTTTCAGTAGAAAATCAAGAGAATTTCGGAGGAATTTTCAGTAGAAATTTTCAGTAGAAAATCAACAAAATTTCAGAAGAATTTTCAGTAGAAATTCAACACAAAATTTCAGAGAAATTTTCAGTAGAAAATCAAGAGAATTTCAGAGGAATTTTCAGTAGAAAATCAACAAAATTTCAGAGGAATTTTCAGTAGAAAATCAACACAAAATTTCAGAGAAATTTTCAGTAGAAAATAAAGAGAATTTCGGAGGAATTTTCAGAAGAAATTTTCAGTAGGAAATCAACAAAATTTCAGAGGAATTTTCAGTAGAAAATCAACACAAAATTTCAGAGAAATTTTCAGTAGAAAATCAAGAGAATTTCAGAGGAATTTTCAGTAGAAAATCAACAAAATTTCTGAGAAATTTTCAGTAGAAAATCAACACAAAATTTCAGAGAAATTTTCAGTAAAAAATCAAGAGAATTTCAGAGGAATTTTCAGTAGAAAATCAACAAAATTTCAGAGGAATTTTCAGTAGAAAATCAACAAAAAATTTCAGTGAAATTTTCAGTAGAAAATCAAGAGAATTTCGGAGGAATTTTCAGTAGAAAATCAACAAAATTTCAGAGAAATTTTCAGTAGAAAATCAAGAGAATTTCAGATGAATTTTCAGTAGAAAATCAACAACATTTCAGAGAAATTTTCAGTAGAAAATCAACACAAAATTTCAGAGAAATTTTCAGTAGAAAATCAAGAGAATTTCAGAAGAATTTTCAGTAGAAAATCAACAAAATTTCAGAGGAATTTTCAGTAGAAAATCAACAAAATTTCAGAGGAATTTTCAGTAGAAAATCAACAGAAAATTTCAGAGAAATTTTCAGTAGAAAATCAATACAATTTCAGAGGAATTTTCAGTAGAAAATCAACACAAAATTTCAGAGAAATTTTCAGTAGAAAATCAAGGGAATTTCGGAGGAATTTTCAGTAGAAAATCAACAAAATTTCAGAGGAATTTCCAGTAGAAAATCAACACAAAATTTCAGAGAAATTTTCAGTAGAAAATCAAGAGAATTTCAGAGGAATTTTCAGTAGAAAATCAACAAAATTTCAGAGGAATTTTCAGTAGAAAATCAACACAAAATTTCAGAGAAATTTTCAGTAGACAATCAAGAGAATTTCGGAGGAATTTTCAGTAGAATATCAACAAAATTTCAGAGGAATTTTCAGTAGAAAATCAACACAAAATTTCAGAGAAATTTTCAGTAGAAAATCAAGAGAATTTCAGAGGAATTTTCAGTAGAAAATCAACAAAATTTCAGAGGAATTTTCAGTAGAAAATCAACACAAAATTTCAGAGAAATTTTCAGTAGAAAATCAAGAGAATTTCAGAGGAATTTTCAGTAGAAAATCAACAAAATTTCAGAGAAATTTTCAGTAGAAAATCAACACAAAATTTCAGAGAAATTTTCAGTAGAAAATCAAGAGAATTTCAGAGGAATTTTCAGTAGAAAATCAACAAAATTTCAGAGAAATTTTCAGTAGAAAATCAACACAAAATTTCAGAGAAATTTTCAGTAGAAAATCAAGAGAATTTCAGAGGAATTTTCAGTAGAAAATCAACAAAATTTCAGAGGAATTTTCAGTAGAAAATCAACAGAAAATTTCAGAGAAATTTTCATTAGAAAATCAACAGAATTTCAGAGGAATTTTCAGTAGAAAATCAACAAAATTTCAGAGGAATTTTCAGTAGAAAATCAAGAGAATTTCGGAGGAATTTTCAGAAGAATTTTCAGTAGAAAATCAACACAAAATTTCAGAGAAATTTTCAGTAGAAAATCAAGAGAATTTCAGAGAAATTTTCAGTAGAAAATCAAGAGAATTTCAGAGGAATTTTCAGTAGAAAATCAACAAAATTTCAGAGGAATTTTCAGTAGAAAATCAACACAAAATTTCAGAGAAATTTTCATTAGAAAATCAACAGAATTTCAGAGGAATTTTCAGTAGAAAATCAACAAAATTTCAGAGGAATTTTCAGTAGAAAATCAAGAGAATTTCGGAGGAATTTTCAGTAGAAATTTTCAGTAGAAAATCAACAAAATTTCAGAAGAATTTTCAGTAGAAAATCAACACAAAATTTCAGAGAAATTTTCAGTAGAAAATCAAGAGAATTTCGGAGGAATTTTCAGTAGAAAATCAACAAAATTTCAGAGGAATTTTCAGTAGAAAATCAACAAAATTTCAGAGGAATTTTCAGTAGAAAATCAACACAAAATTTCAGAGAAATTTTCAGTAGAAAATCAAGAGAATTTCGGAGGAATTTTCAGTAGAAAATCAACAAAATTTCAGAGGAATTTTCAGTAGAAAATCAAAAGAAAATTTCAGAGAAATTTTCGGTAGAAAATCAATAAAATTTCAGAGGAATTTTCAGTAGAAAATCAACACAATATTTCAGAGAAATTTTCAGTAGAAAATCAAGAGAATTTCGGAGGAATTTTCAGTAGAAATTTTCAGTAGAAAATCAACAAAATTTCAGAGGAATTTCCAGTAGAAAATCAACACAAAATTTCAGAGAAATTTTCAGTAGAAAATCAAGAGAATTTCAGAGGAATTTTCAGTAGAAAATCAACAAAATTTCAGAGGAATTTTCAGTAGAAAATCAACACAAAATTTCAGAGAAATTTTCAGGAGAAAATCAAGAGAATTTCGGAGGAATTTTCAGTAGAAAATCAACAAAATTTCAGAGAAATTTTCAGTAGAAAATCAACACAAAATTTCAGAGAAATTTTCAGTAGAAAATCAAGAGAATTTCAGAGGAATTTTCAGTAGAAAATCAACAAAATTTCAGAGAAATTTTCAGTAGAAAATCAACACAAAATTTCAGAGAAATTTTCAGTAGAAAATCAAGAGAATTTCAGAGGAATTTTCAGTAGAAAATCAACAAAATTTCAGAGGAATTTTCAGTAGAAAATCAACAGAAAATTTCAGAGAAATTTTCATTAGAAAATCAACAGAATTTCAGAGGAATTTTCAGTAGAAAATCAACAAAATTTCAGAGGAATTTTCAGTAGAAAATCAAGAGAATTTCGGAGGAATTTTCAGTAGAAATTTTCAGTAGAAAATCAACAAAATTTCAGAAGAATTTTCAGTAGAAAATCAACACAAAATTTCAGAGAAATTTTCAGTAGAAAATCAAGAGTATTTCAGAGAAATTTTCAGTAGAAAATCAACAACATTTCAGAGGAATTTTCAGTAGAAAATCAACACAAAATTTCAGAGAAATTTTCAGTAGAAAATCAAGAGAATTTCGGAGGAATTTTCAGTAGAAATTTTCAGTAGAAAATCAACAAAATTTCAGAGGAATTTTCAGTAGAAAATCAACACAAAATTTCAGAGAAATTTTCAGTAGAAAATCAAGAGAATTTCAGAGGAATTTTCAGTAGAAAATCAACAAAATTTGAGAGAAATTTTCAGTAGAAAATCAACACAAAATTTCAGAGAAATTTTCAGTAAAAAATCAAGAGAATTTCAGAGGAATTTTCAGTAGAAAATCAACAAAATTTCAGAGGAATTTTCAGTAGAAAATCAACAAAAAATTTCAGAGAAATTTTCAGTAGAAAATCAAGAGAATTTCGGAGGAATTTTCAGTAGAAAATCAACAAAATTTCAGAGAAATTTTCAGTAGAAAATCAAGAGAATTTCAGAGGAATTTTCAGTAGAAAATCAACAAAATTTCAGAGAAATTTTCAGTAGAAAATCAACACAAAATTTCAGAGAAATTTTCAGTAGAAAATCAAGAGAATTTCAGAGAAATTTTCAGTAGAAAATCAAGAGAATTTCGGAGGAATTTTCAGTAGAAAATCAACAAAATTTCAGAGGAATTTTCAGTAGAAAATCAAAAGAAAATTTCAGAGAAATTTTCGGTAGAAAATCAATAAAATTTCAGAGGAATTTTCAGTAGAAAATCAACACAAAATTTCAGAGAAATTTTCAGTAGAAAATCAAGAGAATTTCGGAGGAATTTTCAGTAGAAATTTTCAGTAGAAAATCAACAAAATTTCAGAGGAATTTCCAGTAGAAAATCAACACAAAATTTCAGAGAAATTTTCAGTAGAAAATCAAGAGAATTTCAGAGGAATTTTCAGTAGAAAATCAACAAAATTTAAGAGGAATTTTCAGTAGAAAATCAACACAAAATTTCAGAGAAATTTTCAGTAGAAAATCAACACAAAATTTCAGAGGAATGTTCAGTAGAAAATCAACACAAAATTTCAGAGAAATTTTCAGTAGAAAATCAAGAGAATTACAGAGGAATTTTCAGTAGAAATTTTCAGCAGAAAATCAACAAAATTTCAGAGGAATTTTCAGTAGAAAATCAACACAAAATTTCAGAGAAATTTTCAGTAGAAAATCAAGAGAATTTCAGAGGAATTTTCAGTAGAAATTTTCAGCAGAAAATCAACAAAATTTCAGAGGAATTTTCAGTAGAAAATCAACACAAAATTTCAGAGAAATTTTCAGTTGAAAATCAAGAGAATTTCAGAGGAATTTTCAGTAGAAATTTTCAGTAGAAAATCAAAAAAATTTCAGAGAAATTTTCAGTGGAAAATCAAGAGAATTTCAGAGGAATTTTCAGTAGAAATTCTCAGTAGAAATTTCCAGAAGGCAGAAATCGAAAAAAATTCCTTCTATGGTTTTTTGATCATAACTCGGTAACCAGTGCACGCAGACCGATTTGGTTTTCAGTGACTGATAGAAGACAAACAGAGCTTTGATTTCGAACATAATTAAAAAAGGCTCCCTGGGAAAAGTGAGAGATATGGCGATTTGAAATCGTGGGAAAATGTATGCGAATAATTAACATTTTTGCCAATATCTCGGCTACTAGACCTTCAAAAGGCTTGAAGCCCACTTCTATGAGTAGAGTTCGGCGAATTCAGGATTCCAGGAAGCAGAACAATAGATTAAACTCAACAAACTTGTATACATAGTACAGATATCTTTTTATTTTAAATAAATTAATCAGTAAAAAATGTTATGAAATTGACTTAACACTAGTATGGCTTATATTAACAAATTTCTTAATTTATTATTCGCATGTAGTCTTAATCTATTAAAAAGGAAATTATAGTCTTTCAGTTGTTATTATGTACATCATTCAAAAAATTAAACCTTGTATATAAAAATCTAGGGACCGAGCTGGCTGGCGGAGACAGTTGATTGAGCTACAAGTCCACACTGGACTGTAGCGCTACCTTAAGTAAGTAAGTAAGTGTTAACGATATGTGCTCCTTATCCAGTGGCACGCAGTGTATGTATTTGTATAAATAAATAAATAAATAAATAATATGGATACCTATATTTTCGGTAAATCTTATAAAATTCTCGCTATGAGCTGAATCCCCCATTTTAAGACTAGGTGCCTTCAGCCAAAACTTTGTTTTTTTTTGTCCAAAAAAGGGAATTTCCTAGCAATAATTTAAAAAAATTTACAAAAGCCATTTATCATCCTTTAACGATAAGAAAAATAGATTAAAATTAACTTCAAAATACTCAAATCCTAACAAGAATAGGGTAACGGCACCAGTCTCCGGACGATCTTAAATGGAGTCTCCGGACAGCTCCACATAGAAAGTCAATTGAAATTTGTTCAAACAACTTTAAACATTGATTTAAAAGGATGAATTCTAAAAGAGGGCGATTTTCCGGAGTCTCCGGACGATTGTTCTAGTCTCCGGACGATCTTAAATTGAGTCCCCGGACAGTTCCACTTAAAAACTCAATATCTGTTTTCTCTCAAGAGTTGAATGCATATCAATTCACTGTCTGCATTGATAATTATTTCCTGATTGCCTAGTTACTGTGATTTTAGACGAAATATAAAGAAACCAAAATCGGTACCAGTCTGCGGACGAACGAAACAGAGTCTCCGGACGACTTTGAACCTACTTCGTTATACTTGATTTCTGCTTGCCTGACACCTAATTTCTTCGATCCAATGTCATGTAAGGCTTACTTTTGGAGCTGTCCGGAGACAAGATTTACGCTAAGTATTTTTTGTACCAGTGTCCGGACACTTAAATCGATTAAAAACGCACAACTCAATTTTCTTCCTTAGCTATTGGAAGTTTTCGTTGAAAAAAAAACTCCATTTGATTACAAGATCTCAACAAGATCAACTATTCCCACAAATTTTTCCAAGGTCTGCCTAAACCACCCATAACTTTTCCGTTATACATTCGATCGGCTTGAAACTTCGTATGTGTATGTGGAAAATGTTACTGATTCTGAATTTTGTTGTTTTTTTGCAAATTTTGTGTTAAGTTTCTCTTTAATTCCCTATTAGTGCAAAATCGTCCGGACATTGGTCTGGGTCTGTCCGGAGACTGGTGCAGTTACCCTAGTACAATATCTTGGATGCTTTTCTTGTTAGTGCAAAATCGTCCGGACACTGGTCTGGGTCTGTTCGGAGACTGGTGCAGTTACCCTAGTACAATATCTTGGATGCTTAAGGTTTAAAAACTTAATTATTGCAATTCTGTTGGCACAGTTTAATGTTTGGGTCTTAAATTCGAGATTTATTTTTGTGTTTTAAAACGAATCAAATCCTGAAACGTCACTATCCTGTGAACGAAAAACAAAACAATTCTTGTCATCAGCAACATGTTGAAAGGCGACGATTTTCATTACTTACTCTGTCAGGCTTATAGAGATGGGTGTGGGGAAGTAAACATGTTGAACCTATGTCCCTCTCAGTCATGGTATTTGCTTCCTAATAATTTTATTATTTTTATTTGTTTTTTTACAAAATTAAAGAAATTCACTTACATCGTTGCCATTACTCTCTGACAATTGTCTGCCATTCACAGACGGAAGTGATTTGGTTGGTAATTTAATTGTCGTTTCATTCAAGGATCGTGCTTCAGACGTTCTAGGAAAACAAATAATTGAATTGAATTGAATTCAGTTGAATTGGATGGATTCAAACTTACAGTTCGTTTTGTTGTAAAGTGTCAATCCAGATGTCCATTGAATCAATAAATCTGTAAAAATGGAAAAGAATAATAAGCTGAAAGTGGCAACACTGCCAAGCAGCCGTCTCTGAAGTGCCAGGGTTCACACGGTGCCAAAACAACGAAGCCCCTGGTTTGACGATGAGTGCCGGTGAGCACATGCAACTAAACAAGAGGCATACAAAGCGGAGCTGCAGAGGCTCACACGAGCAGATCGTGAGCTCTACGAGCAGAAAAGGAGAGAGGAGCACAAACTTATCAGAAAGAAGAAGCACGAGGAGATAGAGGAATGTCACAACAGGAACGAGGTTCGAAAGTCTTACAAAAAGGGCTTCAGGGCTGATACACCCTGAACCGAAGCCTGTAGAGACCATCACATGGGAACATCGTAGTGTTGGAACCACAGTCAGTGCTGGAGGATATGGGAAGACCACTTTTCCAAGCGATGACGAGCAAAACTCCGCCAGCAATACAGAACCATTCAATTTTTGTGCAGAAGGCCAACAATTCCACCCACCCGACATGGACGAAGTCGCTGGAGCAGACGGGCTAGCCGCCGAACTGTACAAAGCAGCTGGAGATGATTTGGTTAGGAGCTGGCACCAGCTCATCTGCAAGATTTGGTCGGAGGAGGAAAGCATGCCCGACGAATGGAACCTCCCGATCCTCAAGAAAGGAGATCCCCTGTACTGCACCAACTACAGAGTCTCCTTAACATCGCCTATAAGATCTTGTATGCCGTGCTGTGTGAACGTTTGAAGCCCTACGTCAACAACCAGAGTGTCTTCAGACCCGGAAAGTCCACCACCCTACGGAAGATCCTGGAGAAGACCCAGGAACTTCAAGTCGAGAGTCACCACCTTTTCATCGATTTCAAAGGCCGCGTATGACAGCGTCTATAGACACCAGGAAAACTCGTCCGTGTGTGTAAGACGACAATGGAAATTTCACGGTGTTCCATCGTGGTCGGAAAGAAGCTAACGGACGCATTTGATGCCAAAAAAGGGTTTTGGACAAGGTGATGCGCTGTCAGTCTTGAAAAGAGGAGAGACCAGAGGCACAATCCTTCAAAAGTCCCCGTCCAGCTACTAGGATACGCAGACGACATTGACATCATTGCAAGAACACAGCGTGATGTCAGTGGAGTGTTTGTGAGTCTTGAGACGGAGGCCAGGAAGCGGTTAACACGAGAGCAAGACCAAGTTAATGCTGTCAACAAGAAAGGACAACCAACATCGACGTCTTGGAGCAAACGTCAACATGGACAGATTTAACTTCAAGGTAGTTAAGGACTTTGTCTACCTGGGATCCGACGACTTAGATGGTTGTGTCATGTAGGGCGAATGGAAAATAATGCTCCGGCTCGTAGAATCTTCAGATCCAATCCGGGCAGACGTCGCAGAAAAGGAAGACCGTGACTCAGGTGGACCACACAGGTGGTAGAGGACTTGAACCAACTTGGCATGCGAAACTGGAGACTGCTAGTTAGGGATCAAGCTGGCTGGAGACGTTAGTTCTATTAGGACCTGGTCTGACCTGGACTGTAGGAAAATAATGCTCCAGCTCGTAGAGTCTACGAATCCAACCCGGAAGGACGTCGCAGAAAAGGAAGGCCGCGACTCAGCTGGAGCACACAGGTGGCAGAGGACCTGAACCAGCTTGGCATGCGAAACTGGAGACAGCCAGCTAGCGACCGAGCTGCCTGGAGACGTTTGTTGGATGAGGCCCTGGCCCAACCTGGACTTTAGCGTCACCATAGGTATCCTAATCATAATCTTATCCTTCAAACAACTTACTTGTGAGAATCCTTATATTTGTTGAACTTAAAATGCGGTTCACTGCCATCTCTTCTTTCCGACGATAAAGTTGACTTCGAACCGGGCACAGCCAATAATTGAGCCGCTTGGTAGTTTATCTTATTCCCAACTGTCGCTGAAACTTCGAAACCAGCTGACACTAAGGCCCCGTTGGTTTTTGGCGAATGTGGGTCGATGCCAGCTCCTGCTTCGCCACCAGATGGCTTAGCGTGCGGTTTGTTGGATACCTAATTTAACCAAATAGAAACAAACACAGTTAGTTAGTGCTTGCAAAATAGTAGTAGAAATAGTAGTAGACCAGCCAGCATCACTGGAGGCGACACGCCATCACAGTCTTTCTACTTCTCTTTCTCTTCGTGAATCGTGTGATCGTTTATGTACTTCGTTGTACAGTTTATCCTCGTTTGTTTGTTGAGTGTGTCTGTGTCTGTTTATGTTTCGTTAAGGCGTCCCGCGTTGCCATTGGATAATAAAAACAAAAAAAAACTCACTTTTTCATTGCAGCATTGGAAAGTTGATCCTTTTGAACTGGAACCGCAATTGTCTGATGAAACAATCTTCAAAAGGGATTCATTGATGAATGGTGAATAGTCAAAAACCTCCGCCTGACCATTTGAACCCTGCACTAGAACCGAATGATGGTACTTGGCTCTAGGTATCATTACGGTTAGGGAACGGTCATTCTGTTCAGGAAAATGTTGACTGCGATGATCACTTTCTGAAAAGGTGTTTTGCGTCGACGACGGTTGACCGCGATGATTTATTAATTTTTCTGGCTTATGATTTTGATGTTGGGCCTGGTGGTTAGTTTTTCTAACAAGGCTCTGTTTTTTAACGTCCCTCTAAGGATAAATATAAACATTTTATTTAACGAAGTAACTTACTTGAACTTGAAGACTTCATCGTCATCCCAGCCTGATTCTCCCCTTGTGAGGAATCACAAGTCATAAGCCCTTGTGACTATTTCTTGTGACGATTGTTGTGATTCGATAACATTTGTCCCATAATCCTCACAAGAAAAGTCACAACGAAACTCACCACAGCCAATGGTGAATATGGGAATGCGTTGCCAGAATGGATTCTGATTCTGATGGATCTTCGACTGTTTTTGTGACTCTCCGAAGTTGTGACTTTGGGGGAGTCACAAAAAATCAACCTCACCTCTTCTTATGACTTGTGAGGTATGGGGAGAATCGGGCTGTCATTCCAAACAAGCAGACAATCACAAACCTTCAAAATGTACGGCAGGGAATTCTCACTGCTCTCGCTACTCGTGTCCTTGTCAGTTATGACTCGTTTATCGATTGTCAGATGTTTTCCATGATGTTTGGGTGCAATTATTTGCATTCCTGACATCAGCGACTGCCCACCACTATAATGTTCTCTCTGTCGTTGGGTGCACGTGATGAGAACACAAAAGAGGAACAGAATAAACAGAATTGTTCCGATTGTTATCAAAGCAATCAACACTATTTTCAGGTTGATTTGACATGAGGCACCGGTATACCATGAGAAACACTCACACATCACCATGTCCTGGGGTTGATTAGTTCTGTTCGATGACTGAATTGTGCATTTTCCATGGTAGTAGCATTTTTCACATCCCATGACATCGGCCGAACAAATGCGACCTGGGTAGATTGAGTTCTCTGACAGATCAGCGAAGCCTTCTTGACACACACAAGTGTAGGTTCCTTGGAGATTGAAGCATTTGGAATTTTCCGAACAGTCATGGAACTGACTGTGAGAGCATTCGTCGAAATCTGTTGTGAAAAAAGGAATTTTGTCGAATTTGGATCTCTAAATCTGACGGTTCTTAACTTACCATTGACTTGCAGTGAATTGATGCCATTTTTCGTGGTGAATATGTCGGTTCCACCTAAACTGAAGTTTTTCTTGCGGAGATACTTCTTGAACACACCCACAAGTCGTTCGACGTCACTGCTGTCAGATAGCTGAAATATAAAAACAACAAAACTTGACAAACTGCTGCAAGAAAATTCGACATCGGAGGGCTACAATCGCGAGGTCCTTCTCTGATCGAGTAACCGAAGGAGACCTATGCCGCCAACATCAAGTATCGGAGAGCAGTGGCAACAGTGATAGAAAGCAGTTCGTTAGCAATCAGCACTAGAACGAAACCCTGAAATGCCTGAAGGACAAGAGCTGGAGCCGACCTGGCTGATGGAGACTGTTGCTTGAGGCCCAAGTCTACACGGGACTGTAGCGCCACCTAGCATTCGTATTCGTAGGAAGTTTGCTTATGATAAACGCTTACCTGGATTAGAAAATTGCCAACAATTCCATTCTCATCGTCATCATCGTCAGCTGGATTGGCAACATTGAAAGAATTCACATGAACCCCGTGATAGACATCACGCAAATCGGACTGCATAACCATTCGATCGACAGCATTGTGAGTCACATTAGCAAGTTGCTTGAACTCATCTGAATCTCGAGACTCAAATTTTTTGTCAAAATGTAAAATATGTTTGCCTATCCTATGGATAGGAATTGCCAGAGCGTATGTATAGGTAGCTGAAAAAGAAACAGATAAATAAAAACGCTGCAAAATAATTGAAGGCGGAGACTTACGCTTGCATGGCCGATCAGGGAACATTCGAGCAAAACCAGGACGGCAATGGCATTGCATACGATTATCAAGCAATTGACAGATTTCATTGCGAGACGCTCTACACGATGGTTGACAGGTGTGGTGTGCAACAGCGGCGTCATTAAACTTGTGACTTGTCAAACTTCCATTTGATGGATATTCTTTATAATTTGATTTTGGTGGTGTGGCAATAAGAACGCCACCAAGAACAACGTGATTTAATTCATTATTTTCAACTTCTTCGTCTCGAGTTGGTAAATCAAAAGTAATATTGTAGTCATAGTCGAGTTCAATAGAACTTGGACTGTCGGCACCTGGACTATCGTGCACAGCTGTCAAAGACGGACCGATGCTGAAGACTCCTGGTTGGCTATTCTTATCTGTCATAACCACAAATATGCTGTTGTTTTCAAAACTAGTTGTTACATTTGGCTTCGTATCTGACAGATCTGTCACTTTTGGAGTGTTTGACAGATCTGTCACTTTTGGAGTGTTCGAAGACATTTTGATAACTTCTGAGTCTGTGCTTGCAAACAAAACGTTATTAACAATTTCAATTGTCGGTTCGATCTGTCCAGCCTCTGGCAATTGCTGATAGTCTTCATAACGAATAATATGTTCAGACGTAGTTGCTGTCGGCTGACTGTCACTGACTCTGGTTGGTTGTAACTGCAACAATGTACGTGTATGTGTTTGTGTTTCTGTTTCGGTTACAGTGTCAACGAATGTTGACGTTTTTGTTTCTGTCAAAGTTTGTGTCAGCGTTTGGGTAACTGGTAACCCAAGACTTGTTGAGATGCTTAATTTCGTTGTCGTCACAGTTAGGTATTGGAGTTTAGTTATGTATTTTGTCGGGACAATCTGCAAGGATTTGGTTTTTGTTTTTAATGAAGTGACAGATGAAGTGACAGATGAAGTGACAGATGAAGCGACAGATGAAGTGACAGATGAAGTGACAGAATTCGTGTTATAACGTGCTGTGTCCAGTTTAAAAGTTATCGATGATGGTTCTTGTGGTTTGATTGTTTTTGCTTGAGGTGTTTTTCCTGAGGAACTGCTTGCAATCGATCTCATTTCTGATCCCTCAATTGACACTTCTTGATTGGAGTATGGTTTTTCACCACTAGATGGCAATGTTGAAAGTGCTGGGGGCGTGGTTGGTGTTAACATTGAAGGTAATGGCAAATGTGTAGTTGGGGGCTTAACACGTGTTGGAACTGTCAATTTAGGCTTTGATCCTTTTAGTGAAGAAGAAGTCACATTACTCGACGCTTTTGTGAGGTCAATTCTGGGACCGAGCTGGCTGGAGGTGTTTGTTGGTTGAGGCCCTGGTCCGACCTGAACCGCAGCGCCACCATATGTATAAGAAGGTTTTCTGAAAAAGGTTTGAAGTGAAACCGGTTTGGAAGTAACTGCTGGCCTTGATTTTGTATATGGAGCAAATGGTGAGGCGCTCGTTGTTGTTAGAGTTGTGGTGCGAGTTGTCCTCTTCGTAGGTCGAGTTGTGGTCATCAGGGCAAACAGATTGCGTTTTAATTCTGTGGATTTCGAAGAATTGAGAGATGGTGATATTTGAACTGGCTTCAAAGGCGGTGGATTTAGACCCAAAACCTCTTCTGTCACGGGAATCACGTTAAGAGGTGATCTTACGTCAGGTGGTCTTACGTCAGTCGACATTGAAAAGTGCTGATATTTCGGGTTCTTATTGACTGGCTCGTCTTGTCCAGAACCTAGTGATGGCTTGTGATGGTTTGAGATCTCTGCCAGCTCAATGTGATTTTTATTTCGATCAGGAGCAGTGGTTTGGTTTGGTTTGGCCAGAACTTCCATTTGATTGAGGTTCAAGTAGTCGAATTCTGTGGGTTGGGGTCTTTTGGCATTTTGTCTGTACTTGGGATTAAACGGAGCCTCAGTTTGTTGTGACTTGACTGTTGTGGCTTGAAGCTTAAAGCCTTCACCACTGTGGTAAACCGGTTTCGGAATGATTGTGGTCTTCTTTGAACTCGGTTGAACTTTGGCAATTGCCTTAAATGGTCTTCCAGTCATGAAGAGTTTTGAACCATTTTGACTTGATGGCTGTAGAGCTTCTTTTTGTTTTGACATTCCAGATGGATGTTTGTTATTTTGCTCACCACTAGATGGCACCACGTCAATGATAAGCGATGATGACGGTTTCTGATCGTCAGTACTTATCGATTCTTCATCTTTCGTGGTAACAGCAGTTTTTTTGACGTGTGAGATCGGCGGTTTGGGTGTAAATTCATCAGCGAAACTAGCGCCATCACTTGAAAAAGTGTGGTACAAGTTGTTATCATCTACTCCGCCAGATTGTGATGGTTTTCGGTTGTTCTTCAAGTGAAATTGGGTTGGTTGTGGTGCAATCTTGTCAAATATTTGAAGAAATTCATCTGATTCGGTTTGAGAATACTGTTGACTCGGCCGTTCTCTGTGCTGCACGCCAGCAGAAGTCTTGTAGGTAGTTTCTGAAGTTTCAATTTTATCTGGCTCCTGAGAATACTGTTGACTCGGCCGTTGTCTCTGTTGGGCGCCAGAAGTCTTGTAGGCAGTTTCTGAAGTTTCAATTTTATCTGGCTCCTGACTCGGCCGTTCTCTGTGTTTGGCGCCATCATGTACTCCAGATGGTGATGGTTTTCGGTTGTTCTTCAAGTGAAATTGGGTTGGTTGTGGTGCAACCTTGCCAAATATCTGAAGAAAGTCATCTGATTCGGTTTGAGAATACTGCTGATTCGGCCGTTCTCTGTGTTGGGCGCCAGAAGTCTTGTAGGTAGTTTCTGAAGTTTCAATTTTATCTGCTGGCTCCTGAACTGTATTGAACACTGTCTCCACATCATTGATGAAATGCCCCGATAAGCTATGCAATTTGATGATTTGATTTTGGGGCGTGAGGTTTATCTGAATTTGATTATCCGTTGTTGGAATTGTAACATGTGGCATCTTCTTCTTAACCTGAATCTGACCCCGTACAGGTGTCGATAAAGCCGGCGGAAATTCTGAGTCCTTATTGAATGTAATTGGCGGAGCGTTCATATCAACATTATGACTTAGGACATTCATATCGAGATTGACTTGTTGATTGGATAACGGAACTGTTTTGATGGGTGACGATGAAGCAATTGTAACGCTGCCTGTCATTAGGGCATCGGGATAGGTTGTTGGTTCGTCGTAATACTGACCACTCTTATGCAGCTCCACAGAGCTCTCAGCAACAAGAACAGACGCTGAATTATCCCGTGGGAAGACAATATTTTTAATCTTCGATGGTTGGATATCAACGAGCATTTGTTTGTCCGATGGATTGGCTACGATTTTGATGAAAGCTTTGTAGATTCCATTGTTTCGGCTGCTGTTGCTAGTTGGAATTAGACGGGACTCATAGGGGATTAAGCTTGAAGCCGGTAGATCAGTACTGTAGACTTGAGGAATTTGCTTGATTTCAAGGATTTTGTTGTTGTTGCTGGGTGGATATTGTTGATCGTAGTCATAAGGGGCGTAGGGTATGAAATTGGGGATCTGGGGCTTGGGTACAAAGTACAGCCCCTGATGTTTGTTTTGAGGAGGCTTTGACCACTGGAAGGGATTGAGGGTTTTTTTGAGATTTGGCAATATCATTCGATGAGGTGGTGGAGAGTTCTTCGATGATCCATAGGGTGGGGAACTCTTGAATCCATTGGGTGGGTGCATTGGATAAGGCATCAGAGGGGGCTTGAGGATACCATCGAAATTCATGGAAGACGAAGACGACTCAGAGAGTGGCAATGGCTTGGGACTCGTCCTTACCAGCTGTTGAAACTGAAACTGGTACGAATATGGTGTCTGTGCTGATTTCGGAGACGGTGGTGGTGGTAATAGCAAATCCACAACGTCATTTGTGTATGGAACCCTTGGCTGAATTCCACTTGGCTTACCAACAATAACATCTGAATTTGCAGTTATGACTTCACCCGGACTTATAGGTATTCCACCATTGAGTAGAGGCGGTTCAAAGCCGCCAGAAATGGGCAATTTTTCATCACCGCCGTTAAGCAAAGAACCAGCTGTCAATGATGGCGGCGATATATGTAGGACCTGAAAATTTTGACTCCGAATTTTTGCCGCTGCATTTTGATATGGATTCTCAAGACCTTGCATACTTTGGACTGGAATGTAGATTGGTCCCTCATGTGATTGATCGAATTTTGTACCGTTATCGACTTGTTTTCCTTCTAAACCCAGAGCTGATAGGTTTTTTCGGAGTTCATTGGCTCCGAAATGGTTTAAGTTCTTTTGAATTAGACCTGCCATGGCGTTGATTACGGGACCTAAGGCTTGAAAGCGATTCAAGTCGAATAATTGGTTTGTTGGCGGAATATCAGCTGTTTTCGTGCTATTCGGGTATTGACCGGTCATTTCGGAATCAACTACTGCTTCTGCTGCGTAGAAATCCTCGTTTTCGGAACTGGAGACAACGGAGTCAGGAACTAGGTTCGAGTTCTCTAGTTGTGGTACTTGGACAGAAGACGATGAGGATCCAATGTCAGGGTGTTTATTGACAGCTGAAAATGTTGAAATGTTGATTGGTTGATCAACACTCGTTCCGAAACTGTTGTGACTAAGTTGATCCTTGAGCTTTGTGTCGATAGTAGAGAGTTGGCCCTTTATCGACTCTATGACAGTTGAAGAATCAATTTTTCCATCATATCCAGCGTTGCTGAGTGTCGTGAATTGTAATTCTGACGTAAGTGGCCATTTCGACGCCAATCCTTCTGCAGTTGCTGATTCAGCATGCGACAGGGTATGGAACTTCGTCATCAGCAGTTCCAACTCTTCACTCTGCTTTGTGCTCTTTTCATCAATCAAATCCAAAGCAACATAAGATGCTCTTATAGACGAGGTTTGAGCTGGTTGTAAGAATTCAGTTATTATCACTTGGGTCAAAATATTCGAGGTACTGACAAGTTTTTCGGAATTGGCCTCCTTAAGTGTCTTAGTTAGAGCAATTCGAGTGTAGTAAGTGTTTGTTTCAAGAACTGGCGTTGCCACTTCGGAGGGTTGAAGGAACGAAATGTAGTCGTCTGGTGCAGTGATTGTATTTGTGAGAACATGCTGCGAAGAAACAACAACCGAATGCACGCCATCTAGGATTGTGTTGTAGTAAGTGTAGGTGGTATGGAATACTCCAACAGCCAATTCGGGGGTCTGTTCGAACGGATATTCATTAATTTTATTAAATTGGTTAAAAATATAGGGTGTCTCAGTAAGAGCGGAATATTTTGTTGTTTTCATGCAAGTGGCAACTCTGAAATTTGACAGATGTCACCTGAACACGTTACTGAGACACCCTATACTCGGTAATACTCTACCTGCGACAGTGTTATTCCCAATGTCTCAGTTGGTTTAATTTTCAAGTAATTCTTCTGCTCGGTTGCCGTATTGGAAATGACTTTCTCGCGGCTTTTAACTGTCGTTTTGCCGTCTTGAAGGTAAGTTGTGCGATAGGTGTACGTTGTGAGGCAGGTTTTGGTTATGAAATGTTTGGAATTTATCGGAATTGTGTACTTTTCCTACAGGGAAAGATTAAAATACAAAAAATATGATAGTTTGACATCAATCACGTAGCTTAAAATACTACAAAGACTCCCCTACTACGTAGAAAAACCAACAACAGGCCTCGGAAACGGACGGATATACTGATGACGACCGAAGCAAAAATGCTTAAAGGACAACGAATTTCGGATATGCACTAATTGTTCGGCAGCACGCGGTCTATTAAGGGACCTAATATTCCAGGTCCCTTAATAGACTGCGTGCTGCCGAACAACTAGCGGAGACCCTCAAATTCTACATAGCAGACATTACCGCTATCCAGGAAATACGATGGGATGGACCGGACAAAAGGGAATGAAAAACTGCGAGAGCGGAATCTACTATGGTAATTGTTACAGAGAGCGACGTGGACCTAGCCAGAAGGATCAAGGTCCAGAGGCTCGGTCATTTAGAGCAGATGAACACCAATGCTCCGGCCCGGAAAGTCTTCGAATCCACCCCAGAGGACGGCGCAGAAGAGGAAGACCAAGGTTCAGGTGGCACTCGCTCAAGTTGAAGATGAACTCAACCAACTCGGCATTCGAAATTGGAGACAGCTAGCTAGGGACCGGAGACTGTTGATTGAGGCCCAGGTCCACACCGGACTCTATTGCCACCTTAAGTAAGTAAGTAAGCCTTAGCTGGTCATGGAGTTGGTAGTCAATGTATAAATCTCAAACTTAAGCTTAAAATGATAAAAATAGTTGAGAAATAAAAAATAATAAAATAAAATACCTCGGCATTTGACGGCATAACCAATATCATTTGATCCTTTAGTGTACTAGGCGCCAGAGTCATTGGCTTCCTCGATAAACTGGGAAGTAATCTCAGAGTATTTGATTTCACGGACGATTTGCTATTCTTATCGCCAGCTATTATCACTTCAACACCATTAGACATAATCCGCGTTGCCAAATTGTACCTGGCTTTCTCGCCATTCGCACTCTTATCCTCATACTCTTCCTCTTCCTCTTCCTTTTCGACATCAATCGCTTCAAATTCACCATATTTTTCATCATTCTTGTCATCGCTTCTTTCATTTTTATTGTCCAACGATTGGTCTAAATCCGATGGCCTGTTTTCGAATAATTCAGTATTAATTGATCGTCGAGTCCTAATTTTGCTTTTGTGATCATCTCGTAAGCGTAACTTGCTAAATGTCAAAAACTGTGTGTGCGGAATTTCATTCTGGTTGTCAAATTTTAAGTTCAAATTGTGTGTATTTCGGTATTGAATCTGATGATGGTGGTTTGTGTTTATAACGGGTTCTATTGTTGTTAATTGGTGAAAATGTTGCTTTAGTCTTATGAAATGTGTAAATTTTAGGTTTGAATTTTATTAACAAATGCGAGTTGTCTACAAAAAAACACGCAAAACCACTATTAGTCCTTTTTCCCTTACGATTGTTTAAGTTATATTACAGTTTAGGGACGCTGACATTACTGTCAGGGGGGTCGCATTCCCCCAGGGCACAAACATTAAAATTAAAGATAGGGTGAGATAGGGTCCTTAAACATATTACCCAAAACCAAAACAAACCAATCAATTGGTGTTGATGTTGTCATATGTTTCAAACCTAAATCCAAAAATTCGCGGGAAAATGTATGCGAATAATTAACATTTTTGCCAATATCTCGGCTATTAGGCCTTCAAAAAGCGTGAAACCCACCTCTTTGAATAGAGTTCGGCCAGACCTTTCTTTAGATATATGATTTGATAGGTTTTGGAAAAAATTTAAAAAAAAAATTTTTTGTTTGCCCAAAATTTTTTCATGGGGTTAGCCCATGATATTTTTCGGAAAAATCGTGAGAAATTGATTTCGCTAAATTCACTATATTTGATAGTTCTCATCATCCGTAGCCTAACGCTGAAAGCCAAACTCAAATCCGAGCCCTGGTTGTCGAGATATTTGCATCCGAAGATATTCCTTCTATCGGATTACAATAAGCTAAGACCTAAACCAATAAAAATGGTTTTGGTTTTTTGATCATAACTCGATAACCAGTGCTTGCAGACAGTTTTGGTTTCCAGTGGCTGATAGAAGACAAACAGACCTTTGATGTCGTTTATCATTTGAAATAGGCTGCCTGGGAAAAGTGAAAGATATGGCGAATTGAAATTGCCGGAAATTTCCTCAACGCAGAAATCGAAAAAAATTTCCTTTTGACTTTAACTTTTTAACCAGTGCTGACAGGCTTGAAGGTCCCAACTTAAATATAAAACACAATGAGCTTTTTTTATTACTTTTGTATTTACCTTTAGCATGAACCACATGTTCAAAATGTGCATGTTAGCAATCATAAATAGGCACTAAACATTAACTTGTGGATAAAAAAGAAACAAACAACATTTATATCTTAAAACACAACAAAATATTAAATTAAAAAAACAAGACGAACATAAATCTTAATTTTAACTTTCGATATGTACAGTAGACTTATCTTAATTTTAACACATAATTTAGTTTGTTTTATTAATTTGAATCAAAATATAACAAAAAATATTAAACAAAGAAAGTGAGAAAAAGTAAAAATCTTAAAATTACAAAATTTGTTTTTTCTATAAATATATACAGAGACAGAGGGGTTTTTTAACAAAAACTACGTGGTAAATATTTTTAATAATCGTGACGTAAATAAAATTTTACAAAAGTGTTGATAGTTCATCATCTGTTTTGTTCCTTAATTTTCAAGAAACAATTTTTGTGCTCAGTAATATGCCCAGTTAAAGAGAGAAGGTTAGAGAAGGATAGATGCAAATCACTTAGGTATCTGTACAGCGGCTGTTTGACAACTTGATATCCAGTTCCTGAAATAAGCCGTTACAAGCTAGACATATATCTTTTTTATATGTTGTGCTACTCACCGTTACGTTTGACATTTATTTGACATTTCTGGAAATTGTCAGAATGTTTATTTCCGATCTGGGGATTTGTTGTGTATCCGACTTCTAGCTCGCAGCTTTTTTAAGATTTTGTTTGGCGGCATAAACTGGCATTTTAAGCAGTGAGTCAGTCAATTAACGTAATGTAGCGTTTGGACGTTATATGAAATCATAATATAAGAAAATGTGTAGCTCTTGGAAATGAAACAGATTTCAAGTAATAAATTGTCTTCCAGATACTCTTTAAGAATTTGTTTTGATTGAATTGAATGACAACGGCAACACTTACGTCTTGAGTGCCGTTTGACGTATGTGACATGGCAGTTCATTAAATCAATTGTCATACACAGTTCAGCGTCTCCTTGTAAAAGTCTTTGTGACGATTTCGATTTTATTAAATTTGACGATTTGATTTTATTACTTTTGACAGAAATATCGCATCTGTCATCTGTCATCATCTAGTCGCTGTCATTGTTGCAGCTATAGTTTGAGTAACTGTCAAAAGTTGTAAAGTCGTTGTAAATAGAGTGTGAGTTGTTGTCAGCGTTTTGAAACGTATTAACGTTGACGATTGTATTTGATGTTGATTGTCATGGACGCGTTCAACAACATATGTGTATGTTTTTGGAATGATTTGCGTTTCAGTTGACAGTAGTTTGCCTTTGATTACGGATGTTTCGATGACTGTTTTAACCATAGGTTTTGGCTTCGAGGTAGAAAGAGTTTTAACGATGATTTTCTTTATTTTTCGCATTCTTGTGTTAGTTGTTATTTCACTGCGTGATTTTGGAGCTATTGGCTGTGGAGATGGAGAAAGAGAACTCTCGCTGACAGATGTCACTGTTTTACTGTCATTTGTGGATGATATTATGGGTGAAGCTGTTCTTTGCATTGGTCGTCGCCTTCGCACTAAAACCTGCCACCGTGGTAACATAATCGCCTCTTGGTGTACAGCGGTTATATTCGTTGACAGATGGGTTGGGCGAATTCGCCTTATCACGGTTTTTGTGATTGTTTTTCTTCTTAGAGCGATTGCGTTGTTAGTTTTGCTTTTTAATTCTAAGGCAGTGCGTTTGTTTCTTATTCTTGTAAAATTTTGCAGTGAAATTTCTTCTTCATTTGCTGTGTCATAAAAATTGCTATAGAATTCCCCGCCGGCAACACTTCGCCGCACAGAATAATTGACCTTAGAACTGAGCTGGCGGGAGTGCTCAGGAAGGTCATTTAAACTAAAAAAATTTCTGTTGTCATTATGTCATTCTCATTCGCTCTGACATTTTGTGACTCGTCACTACTTAAACTACTTAATTTTTGTGAGGTGTCATAACTGGTCGCAACTGGTGCACTGTTGCCACTATACAAAGTTGATGTTTTCGTATACCAAAGACCAACATCGCCAACTATACTCTCTAAGCTTTGTGTCTCTTCAGAGAGCGAAAGAGAATTGCTCTTGATGTTATGACTAGAGATTATATCTTTGTTTGGTGGCAGTGGTAACAAGTATTCTTCGATCTCACTACCATCTGATCTGTAATAGTCTTCATAATCATCGAAAGATGTCGTTGACCTCGTGCGCAATTGCGCTCGATTGATTTGCCTCTTGCGTAGTGATGGCTCGGGACTAACTTGTACAGTTGACAGAACCGTACTGAATTCGCCCGGCCGCCTTCCAGATACATAAAGTGTTATTACACTTGATTCAGCAACATGTTGCTGCTTATGATTTTTTCTACTACCTTTTTTTCGACTACTGCCGCCTGAAGACCTTTGGCTGCCATTTGACTCGTCATCTTGAGTATTGTTGGGGTAATCCTCAATATCTGTCCCGTAATCGTTGTATTTTTGAATGCCATTGTGATCAAGATCTTGTATATTGTCAGGGAACAACAGTTGAGCTGGATTTGTGTTTTGAATTGGAAAAACAGGTTGAGGTAGTTGTTGTTGTTGTTGTTGTTGTTGTGGTTGACCAAGTCCCTGAAGCTGTTGCTGTTGCAACAGATATGGCAACAACAAACTATTGACTTGTTGAACATGCTGAACTTGTTGCGTTGGTGTGGTAACAATGGTGTCAGTGAAATATTCCGTGGCTGTTATAACGTCAGATGAACTGTCATAGATGGTTGTCAAAATTTCTTTACCATGAAAGGTAAGTGGTATAATGGTTGACTTGCCATTGCCAACAGTTGTGACGTATGTTGACGAGCGTGTTTTATATTCAGTTGTTGGTTCGCCTGGATTTTGAAGATTGACAGGTGTGGCTGCTGCACCTGCACCTAGCGCCAAAAGCGGATTGATATTCTGCTGATTTAAGCTTCCTAAATTGCCTAGCAACAACTGTGACAGTAGAATATTTGCCAGTGGAGCATTGGCTGCAATCTGCGGTTGCATTGTTGAAACAACATTTTCAACAACATACGCTGTAGATGGTATCATGTGAGCGAATGAAGTTTTTCGACCTCGTATTGTTGTTGGTGTGAAAATGACAGTTGTTGTTGGTGTTTCGTGTAGAACAAATTGTGTGATTTCTGTAGCGCCATTTAGATTTATTGACGTTTCCTCTCGATTGAGTATCAATGTGGAACTGCCGCCCTGGCCGAGGATTGACGTGTACTGATTTGGCGCAACAACTTCGGTGCTCGTTGTTGTTGTCAAAACGTTCTTATATTCCGTTACTTTGCCGTTGACAATGGGAATTGTTATTTCAGTTGGGGAAGTGTGTGTTACAGTTATGGTGCCATTAAATGGCGGTACTATTGGATCAGGGGTAAAATCATTGCGACTCCTGCTACGTGATGTAGACGACCTCGATCGTCCTCCATTGGTTTGTGGTGTTCGCCCTCTTGGGCTGCTGTGAGATGGTTCCGTTATGGGATTGCCATAACTTTTAGCTCTTGATGTCTTTGAACGACTAGTTGCTGTTGTTGTTGTACGCCTGGATGATGCTGGTGAGCTTGCTCCATTATGCAATAGACGTCGGAAGTTTGTCGATAGACGTGGCGTTGAATTTTTTGGCGTTGTGTCTTTTTCGCGAAGTGTAAACTGAGCACGATTCGACGAGGCATGTGGTTTGGTTGGGCGAATAGCAGCTCTGTTATTATTCGTTGACTTGTTACTGCTAGGCAGTGAGTGAGTACGGGGTGTAAATCGCGTTGACGCTCTTGAACGTACCGTACTTGATTCATCTTCATGGATTGGATCTTCAGCTCGTTCGTCAACAGCTACTTTTGCAGTCGTTGGTCGACGGAATCTGTTCCTAAAACTGTTACTTGTTTGACGTTTCGATCTTGACAGAACCAACGATCTTGAACTCTGGCGACGACGACGGTTAAGGACATCTTGTTCCTCGTCTTCACTTGCTTCGTCATCGTTTTCATAATCTGATTCCTCTTCGTCCTTGCCGCCATCCGAATCCTCGATTATGTCAGATTTTGGTGCTTCGTCAGTTTTCTTGTCGAATAGCCTGCGTGGCGGGAAAAGACTACTTTGGGGTCTGTTCTGACCGAAAAGTACTGGTCGCGATGAAACTCTTGGTCTTGAACGTTGTGTCGTTGTACTTGTTGTTGTTGTTGTTCTTGGTTTTTGGCTTGAGGGAATTCGGCGAGGTGTGACTTGCCCTAAATTTCGTTGACCACCAGCCTGGAATGCTGGTCGCGCTAGCTGGGGCCTACGGAACCGCAAGAGATTGTTATTGTTTCTTCGGATATTTTCCGTTGTAAGGTCTTGTTCCTCTTCGCTTTCGTATCTTTGAGTGACTCCGGTATCGTCTTCCTCTGCACTTTCTGCTGGCAGAGTTGTATAACCCGCTGTGTTTGGTTGACTATCGTATGGCAACGATGTAGACGGCCGTAATCGTAACCTAGAATTTCCAGGATATGCACTTGAAAACGAACGTACATTTGTTGACGAGCCTCTTGAATTTACGCCATTACGACGTGAATTCGGAAATCCACCAACACTGGAGGTCTGTAGTTGACCTCCTCTGGACGATTGTAAACGGTTTCGGGACGATGATCCCGGATAGCTTGATGACGAGCCATATGATCCGTACTGTGACGACTTGCTGGGACGGCTGAATCTCTTTCCAGCTTGGGAACTATTGCCAACGTTTGCCGAACTCGATGAACCTGCATTTGACTTACGAGAACTACTGAAACGCCCCCGTGAGTCTGATTTGAGTGCCGGCGTTGCCGTTATCGTTGGAGTCAAGTCAGATCTTGTAATAATTGTTGCGCTACTTTGAAGAACATTCTTACGTTTCGGTGCGAACTGGGGACGATTTCTAGACACAAATGGCCGTATGACTGGTGTAAATGTCTTCTTCTTAGTCTGGAAGGACAATCGGGTCCTAGAACGGCCATTTTCATCCTGTTCTTCGTCCTCGCTGTCATTATCACTTTCAGTTTCTTCTTTGGCATCGCTGATAGAACTTTCCAAAGTTTCTTCCGTCGTTTGAGCTGATAAAACCAGAGCTGTCGTTTGCACAGAGACCGGACTAGAGGTGGTCGGAGTAATGTCAAGTTCCAAGCTCTTAACTGGTGTCTTCTCGATTATAAAACTCGATGTGCTCTCGATGATCTGAGCATAGCGCTGATCAATCAAGGTTCCAATGACTTTCGACTGATAAACAGTTGTAGTTCTGTTGGCAAACTTTGTTCCAGAAATAAGCCGTACTAACCCGGTCTTATAGGTTTTTGTCGAAGCTGCTTCTTGTGTAGACGATAATGCCTTCTTCACTTCATCGATCTTAATAGTTGATGAGCTTGAGGCAATTGTTGTTAGAGTTCCATCAACTTGTGTTTCTATTACTTGGGTCTTAGAGTACAGGGTGCTGATACCTTCAGCGTCAACTATTGTCTTAAAGTCGTACTCAATAGTGCTAGGTGGGAGTGGAGGCGTAGAAGATACAGCAATGTCAGCGTCGGTACTTGAACTTGAACTTGGCATTGAGACTGATTCTAAAACATCAAGACTACTAACTGACGGCGTTACTAGATTTGTAACTGTTTCAAAACGACTATCAGTTACGGTTTTATCACCGGCATACGACGTCGTAAAGTAAGTATATGTCGTATAGAAAGTTGTCGGAACATTTGATGAGACACTTGGCTCTTCTGATGACGAAATCATTATTTCTGTTTTGCTGATGCTGTCAGAGCTGTCAGAGCTAATGCTAGGCGTAACGACATTTGATATTGTTTCTTCACGTTTCAAGGTACTTATTTCGCCATCTTTTTCAAGTTTAGTCCAATATGTAAATGTTGTGAAATATGTTATTGGTAATGTTGCTTCATCAAGGCTTAGAGTCTTCGTTGGCTGCAGTGTCTCAGTATCAACATTTGTTATGGTTTCTAAGCGGCTAACAACATTTGTTGCATCATTGCTGTACATTGTTGTGTAGTAGGTAAATGTTGTGTAACTCGTTTGCAACAACAATGTTGCAAAGGGAACTATTTCTTCAGTGTTGCTCTCGGAGCTAATTTGATCCTCAAGAACTGCATTGTCAACATTGTCTAATTGTTCACTAGACGGGACAATTGGTACGATTTTTCGTTCACTTCGCGATGATGAACTACTCGATGACGATTCTAGTTCGTGAATAGCATGTGATTTGCTAGCAACATCTGTGGAAATTGCTGCTGTTCTCTCAATGGTGTTATATATTGCTGTCGCTGTTGGTATCAATTCGATGACAGCATTGTCTCTATCAAGTTGGACATTTCTTGCCGATGGACCGGAATCAGATTTTCCAACAACATTCGTGTGGACCTCTGTGCGACTCATGATCTCTGTTTCGCCATCAACAAAAATCGTTGTATAGTAGGTGTATGTTGTGAAGTAGGTCTTGGCAACATTTGCATCATTAAGATATTCTGTTGGTTTAGTTTCCCTCAAAATGTCATCAATTTGTACCAAATCCGAATGATGCAGTGAATCGTCATCATGTGTAGAATCATGTTGCGAAGTGGTTTGATTGAAAACCAGTGATCTAGTTGGAGTAACATCAGGGGTACTCACACTTGAGGTAACAACATTTGTAACAATTTCCTTGTGACTTGATACACTTGTTGTTGAATCATGGAAGAATGTTGTCAGATATGTGTAGGTTGTATACAATGTTTTGTATATAAGCTCAATTTCTTCTTCGGATTCTTCCTCATCATCATCCTCATCTTGATCAATCACTTCAGTAGTTTCATTTTCTAAGCCATTGAGAGACTCAGTGACTTCAGCATTTTCACGAACTATCATCATGGGTGTTGTTGCTTCTTCTAGCAACATCTGACTGTTCTTGTCATCTGCAACACTTAGAGGACGTTCCAGAACTGCCGAAACAACACCGACACTGCTGTAAGGAGTTGATTGGATGCAGTAATGTTTAGTTGCCTGTTTGATATCGAAACTTGGCACAATATTGGTTTCAACTGATGTAGCAGTTTCAGCAACATTTTCCTCATCAGGAATGAAGAAAGTTGTGTAGAAGGTTACAGTTTTTGGAATTTGTGTCAAATAAACCTGTGACGTTCGAAGACAGTTGGAAACTTCTTCATCTTCTTCGATTTCTTTGATAATTGGTTTGAGTTGTCCTTCGTCATCTTTCTCCATGTTGGATTCTGTCGATTCTTCATTCGTTTCTTCAGTAGTTGAGAAGGTCTCAGGTTCCTCTTCTGTTGTCGATTGTTCTTCTTCGTCAATCTGCATTGCTTCGGTTATTGTCTCTAGCTGTTGAGTTACTGTCGCTATTGTTCTTGATGATTCTGTTGCACTAACATCAAGAAAGTCCACGAATGGATCATCTTCAAAGAATACGGTGGTAGCGCCTCCTTCAACTTTAATGTCAGGTTGAATTAGATCTTCCTCTACTGTACTAGTTGATGATCTTGTTGCATCCTCTACTGTCATAGTTGATGAAGATTGTGTCACATCTTCTTTAGTTGAACTGTCTTGAATCTGAGCAGACGACTTTTCTGCTTCTGCCCGAGCTAAGGATGAATAAATTTTCAATATTTCTTCATCGGATGGTCGTGAAAGCATTACTCGCGATGTTGTTTCTGTTGGCGTTTGAATGGCAGATGACTCCACTGTTCCTTCCGAAGCCACCATTGAAGAAACCAAAACGACTGGTTCAAACTGATTCTTATCATCCAGATATGTTGTGGTAGTGGGTTCTTCTTGGTCTTCATCAAATGTTGTAGACGAGCTATCATCGTTGTTAGGCGATAATGTCGTCTTCTCTTCGAGCTCTTCGGAATTATCTTCAGATAAAGTAACTGACGTTTCTTGATCTTTTACTGACGTATCTTGATCATTTACTGACGTATCTTCTCGTGAAATTCCTTGATCTTTGTTCTTTTCTCTCATATCAGTCGGCAATACTCTCAAATCATCAATATTTGTCAATAACATTGGATTCACAAACGTTGGCTCAATCAAGTCCTGTGTAATGGAGATCGGAACTTTCACCACGTAAGAGGGCTCTTGGGGCCCTAATGTGGCCTTTCCTGTTATTGACGTCACATGGGCCATTGGATTTCTTTCGGCGGAAGAAGTACTTGGCGAAAAGACAATCACACTATCGCCAACAATTGTTGTAAAATCAGCAAAACCATAGTAAGTTACAGTCGATAATGTTCGACTGCTATCAGCGGCATTCTTCATATTCTTCTTCTGATAGAGAAGCTTTGGCGATCTTTGGACTGCAAAAAGGCTCTTGTTCTTCAAGGACAATGGTTCAATATTATCATCTGTTTGCCTATCTAGGTCTGATTCCCAGGCAAATCCACTAGGGGAGAACATGTTCTTGACCGTATACGTTGGCAGGTCAATATGCGGTTGGACTTTATCGGCCATAATCTTAGCTGTCTTGTTGCTATTCGTAACAGTGTTTTCAGGTTTTGAGTAATTCTCGGAAGATTTTTCTGTGAGCTCTCTATCGGTTGAAGCTTTAACTGGAAACACAACAAACGAAGGCTTTGGAATGTTGCCAACAAAATCAGTATTGCCAACGAAGGAGTTCTTTTCAAACAGAATTCTATCGTCTATATCCTGCCAGTCTTTGTCAGCAACTAGATCATTATGACTTTGCAGCAGGGATTTGGGTTGGGCATAGTTCTGAAAAGGTGCTTCACCAATGATACTTGTATGGACAACTCCACCAATGTTGCTGGGAGCAATCGAACTTTCCTTATCGAACAACACCCTTGAGCTTTTCTTCAACAATTGTGCGTAGATTCGTCCATTTTCTAAGGTCGTACCTAGCACCTGAGTCGCATACTCAGTGGTTATGCCTTCTTGAATGAAAGTTCGAGCTGTAGAAGTTAGAAGACCAACATCCGCACGAACGTTAACATATCGACCATGCGAAGCTGTACGGTTTTCATTGCTTACTAGAAGAACTGTTGTCAACTCTTAATTTTTTGTACACAAATATTTACATGTATTTTTGGAAGATTACGTTTGTATTTACAGTTTTTTTTGTTAAGTTTAGGAAGACAGTTGAAGTGTAGAGTAGCAAAAGGAGTACAGAGAAATATAGAAACAAAAAATAAAAAACATTAAAAGGAGACCTTAATATTGAGAAAAGCAAATTTACAAAAAAAGTTATGAACAAATATTCGTTAGCTTATGTGAACGGTTGGGAATATTACCTTCGTCTCCGATTCTTAGAGCTGGAGTAGGTTCCACTATGTAGGGTTCATCTGAAAAACAAAAAAGAAGCATAATTACCAAGTGATCAAGGCCATCGATCATCCGATCGTGTCTCCAAATAGCTAATCAGAAGTCCTTTGCTGCCAGCACAAAATGTACAGAACCAGTGGCAACACTGCCAAGCAGACATCCGAGAAGCCACCTCTGAAGTGCTCGGCCGCCACAACGAAATCCCTGCTTTGACGATGAGTGCCGGCGAGCACATACAGTTAAACAAGAGGCATGCAGAGCGGCGCTGCAAAGAAGGACACGAACAGCTCGTGAGCTCTACGAGCAGAAAAGGAGAGAGGAGCATAAACTTCTCAGAAAGAAAAAAAGGAAGCGCGATCGAGGAGATAGAGGGATGTCACAACAGGATCGAGGTTCGAAAGTTGAAACAAACATCCACGGCTTATACACCCCGAACCGAAGCCTGTAGAGCCTGTGGAACCACAGTCAGTGCTGAGGATATGGAAAGACCACTTTCCCAAGCTGTAAAATGGCGTTGACGAGCAAAACTCCACCAGCAATGCAGAATCATTCAATTTGGATGCAGAAGGCCAACAATCCCACCCATCCGACATTGACGAAGTGTCGAAGTCGCTGGAGCAGACGGGCTAGCCGCTGAACTGTACAAAGCAGCTGGAGATGATTTGGTTGGAAGCATGCACCAGCTCATCTGCAAAATTTGGTCGGAGGAAAGCATGCCCGACGAATGGAACCTCAGCATCGTATGCCCGAGACCTCAAAAAAGGAGATCCCCTGAACTGCACCAACTACAGAGGTATAAGTCTCCTTAACATCGTCTATAAGATCTTGTCTGCCGTGCTGTGTGCACGTTCGAAGCCCTTCGTCAACAACCAGTGTGGCTTCAGAGCCGGATCAAATATTCACCCTACGGCAGATCTTGGAGAAGACCCAGGAACTTCAAATCGATAAGTTCCAATGGCCTAGATGTTTGGGTCATAAAGAGCGAATGCTCCGGCTCGTAGAGTCTTCGAATCCAACCCGGAAGGACGTCGCAGAAGAGGAAGACCGCGACTCAGGTGGAGCACACAGGTGGTAGAGGACCTGAACCAACTTGGCGTGCGAAACTGGAGACAGCTAGCTAGGGACCCGGCTGGCTGGAGACGTTTGTTGGGTGAGGCCCTGGTCTTACCTGGACTGTAGCGCCACCATGAGTAAGTAAGTAAGTTGTAAGGAACTAGTGTGCACTTAATTTTCTTTTTCTTGAAGTTCGTCATGTCAAGGGCGGCAAAGATTTCTTCCACCCCGGACGGCGCGCGAATGTCCACGCTACGCCCCTGGATAAACAATGAACCCACCATACTTTCGGATATCGGATTTATCTTGGACCAAAAATTGACGTTAACTTGGAAAACCCATCCGAAATTCCAAATTACGCATCCCTAAGTTGAATTCCGAAATGTATCCGAAATGTATCTGCGTATCTTTTAAACAACTTGCCAATCCATCGGCTCGTAATAAGTCCGAATAGTTGTTGTACCTATTTTTGGCGCGCTTAGTAATACAATGTTGATCACCGATTGAATAACTAACTGCAAAAACTGGTCAATCTTGATTTCTGTTGAATGTGAAAGAAGCCAAAAGGCGACAGGTTATACCTACCTAAACCTAACCTACCTATCAGCATCGAACGACATGAAAGTTCCAGTTTAACAAACACAACAGCATAACAATAATTTTATCATATCGCATACCTGGGAGCTGAAAACATTCATAAATTATTCAATTTTCAATGAGTCTTACGTAGGCAAAGGTATCTCTGTTTGATGAAACATTGTTGATGTGTCAATTGGCATCTTGAATCTCTTTTCATTAGAGAAAGTTTTATCGTGTCACCTTGCCAGAAATACCAAACCATGTTCGTTTAGGAGAAGATGGGAATGCGACACATTCTACCTACATTCTAGCAGCTGTGAAGCTAATAAAGTCAATTTGCCTTAATTTGTCTTGGGTAAATGTGTTGCTGGGTACATGTTTCAGTTCAACACACAGTTTGAATGCTAAGCAGCCGTATCCAGAACAACCTTTGATTTATTTCCAATCGATTTAAGGTCAGAGATGAAATTTACGAAGAAATTTTGTCACAAAGTCTCATGGCTACAAAGTCTATTGCAACATCCCCTGAGATGTTGCCAAGCAACTTAAGCAAAAATGAAAGTTGATTGTATCCAAGGGCTGTGCATTGTTGCACTAGCCAAACTGGAAACGCACAAAAAATTGATGCTTAATACCGGGATTGCCGAAACTAATCGGGTTGAGGTCGAAATTCTGTATGCATCCACCCAAGGGTTTTTTTGGACCCTTATGTTGCCAGAGACACAGTGAGTGCTTTAGGGGAGAAGGAGGTGTCGGTGTACATTGGTCTTGAATTCTTGAACATTGTAATGATTGAGAAATACAGAGTGTGGAAGAGAGTTCCACATTCGCGTAGTTCGGCTAAGGAATGATTCTCTATACTTGAGAGCACGTCCGAAGTTGGGTTCAAGGGAAAACTGATGGGCATTCCTAGAAGCGCGAGTATCACGGGCGAGTTGTTTGAGGGGAGGTATGCAACTGGCTATTTCACTAGAGCACTTATCGCAAAAGTAACGATAGAACAGAGAGAGAGAGAGACACGAAACTTTACGACGGCCGACGGTGGTCTAAGGGTGTGAATGAGTTGGTTATGTCTCTGTCACCAATCATCTTTAGGGCTCTTTTTTGAATACCATCCAAGAGGCTTAAGTATGCAGCTGGAGCACCAGCCCAGAGATGAGGATTGTACTCAAGCTTTGGACGGATTTAAGCATTATAGATGGTAGCCAGATCAGACGGGGCAACGAATTTCCTTCACTGTCTTAAGAAACCCAAATATTTTGTGGCATTTTTGGCGATATCGCATATGTGCTCGTTCCACAAGAGGTGGTCAGTGATGCACTTACCGAGAATCTCGCGATTTTCGGTTTCATTGATGCAAGTGTCACTCATGGACAGTGGCAATGGGGGTAGGTATATCTCGCTTCAACTATACAAGCTGTACTATCGTCAGCGAAACAATTAATTTGATTAGAAGTTTCAGACAGGAGATCATTTATGAAAATGAGAAAGAGGGTGGGAGACAAAACGGAGCCCTGGGGCACACCAGCGTTTATTTTGTGGGTTTCCGACTTGAAGCCGCCCAGTACAACTTGTATTGAACGGTTCGAAAGAAAGTTTCTAATTCAACGAAGGAAGGACTCGTCAATACCGAAAGCACGCATTTTCCATAAAAGAGCAACATGCCAGACTTTATCAAATGCCAAGTGCAACAATCTTACTTTCTCCAAAACGATGTTCCACTGTTCGGTGAGATAAACCATCAGATCACCAGTGGGTCTGTTGCTGCGAAAGCCGTACTGCCGGTCATTAAGAAGCTTTCGGACTTCGAGATATTTCTTGAGCTGATAATTTATGAGCGTTTCCATGACCTTAGAAAGAAGGAACGGACGTAAGTGCAATCGGACGATAATTGGAAGGAGAAGAAGATTCGCCTTTTTTTGGAATTGGCTGGACAAATGCTGTTTTTCAACTGCTCGGAACGAGCTCAGAAGAATAGGATAGATGAAAAAGCTTACGCTTAGCTTATTCTTCAGAATAATAGCAGGGATACCATCTGGACCTATTAGGACGCTCGCCACAGCACGAGTGCGGAAGAAGATTTGTCCCATGGAATCATTGATGAGCTCAAGAACTAGAGGAGTCATGACACTCTCTGGCAGCGAAGAGTTGGAGACGAACTGCCTACCAAAACGGTTAGCTTTCACGATAGAGCTAACAAACTGTAGTGTCATTTTCAACGAGCGTAGGGACCGAGGAAGAAGAGAAATTCTTCATAGTTTTTATAGGAAAGGAGCACCCAAAGCCATTGTTCTGGCATTTAGAAGGACCGGGCACTCACACAAAATGTGCTGGATTGTTTCACTCTGCGCCGTATCTCTACAGCTTCGACAAAATTCATTGTGGGGAATACCAAGCTTCAAGGCATGTTGTCCGACCTGTGCAAATGGCAACTATTCTGCCAATATCTGACCTAGGTTCCTTGGTACGTTTGTGGTCTTGATGGTTTTGAATATTCGTTTTCATGACTCCTTAGGGTATCCTAACTTCCTCAGCTAGGGATTTTTGATGTCGTCCTGGCCAGTTCAGCAGGGATTTCATTACCTTCAATGTCGCTGTGCCCTGGTACCCAGACTAGATTAATTTTTATATTTTCTTTGAAACTAGCGCGAGCTCTTGCTTGCAACCTCTATAGCTCGAGTTAATTCGGTTTATTTTTCAACTCGAGTTGAACGGGTCAACTCGGTTTACATATTCGGTTCGCCAACTCGGTTCGTCAACTCAGTTTTTCAACTCGGTTTGGCAACTCGGAAACATTTAGAAGGAAATATCCATCTAGCGGCCTAGATTCGTATCTTATCTCTCTATTAAACCATTAATCTAAACCGAGGTGGTCAAACGAGTTGATAAACCGAGTTGAGTCGTTCAACTTGAGTTGTTGGCGAACCAAGTTGCAACTCGGTTTGCAAACAAACCAACTCGATTTACAAAATTTACGGTTCTGCACATCACTAATTTATTTTGTTATCGAGAAAGCCACAGCTTATTTTTGCTTTTTTGTTTGATAACAGCCTGATTATCGCCCTTCTGAGAAATCACAAGTCATAAGCCCTTGCGACTATTTCTTGTGAGGATTGTTGTGATTCGATATAACATTTGTCGGATTCTCCCATAATCCTCACAAGAAAAGTCATAACGAAACTCACCACAGCAAATGTGAATATGGAACTGCAATATGTGTTTCAACGCAAAATATGATGCGATTTCGTCAATATTGGCAACGCAACCAGAAAGACTTTGGGGGCAAATACGAAAAAGTCACAAAATCAATTTCACCTCTTCTTATGACTTGTGAGGTATCAGTGATGATGGGGAAAATCGGGCTGTAAATGGCAAAATGACAATTTTGTCACAATGTTTTCGGTGGTCTTTTGAAGTTGTCTCGTGGCCAAATAGGCCCAGTGGCTACACCGGATTGAAGACAGCATTAATACAGATTTTTATTTGTGATGAATTCTTGGAAAACAGTATTTTGAGATACCGGATATAGGTCATGCAGTATTTTGACCATAGGATAGGATACAGTATCTCAACAAGAAACCGAATAAATCCGACTTGTTTATTTTTGTTTCTAAACACCAAAAAGTACGGTTAGAGTCCCTCACTATCTGTTTCTAGTTTTCCAACCTGTTTTTGAAACTCATGAAACCAGGTTTTGCATTAAATTTACTTTCTCTTTATGAAAACACATAAAAAGTCATCTTAAATGTTGCTGAAACATAGGAGTCTGTTTCTCAACTAACTGTAACCTTTATTCAAATGTTGAATGTACTCACCTGTATGTTTTGGTAGTGCGAAGGGGAGAATAAGTAGACCAATAAATGCAAGTATTTGATAATTTTGCGTAATTTGAAGTCCTGCAACATGTCGCCAAGGTGTCATTGTGGCTTTAGTGATTAAACGTATGTTCTTCAATTTCTGATTGGATTTTTGTATTCACTACGAAAGAGAAATTTAACTGAACCTGTTCTTACGACAGCTCAGCACACTTGATCCACTATACTCTATTGCGATATTCTTCTGTTAAATAGGTTTCGTCAACATGTATCTTTGTATCACATCGCTCACTTAATAACTTTTGTTACTTTATACCAAAAAAACATCCAATCGTTTCTTCTTTTTTTTGAGATTTAAAAATTCGAAATTTACAAAATGATTTTTTTCTTCTTCTTTCAGACCGATTCGTAGCAACAAATTTACTTAAACAAAACAGAGGCGAGACCAGCAACAAAAGACGATGTTCATTTTGAATGATTTGGCGAACAACTGAAGCTGAGTTGAAAATGGTATCTTTGAGACCTCAATAGTGAGCTGGTTCTTTAAAGGGGGGCAACAGAAGACAAAGCAGAGGAAAGAAAATAACACACAACTGGACATGCAAGTCAATAAGCTGCAGACTTGGCTTAGAGAGTAGAGTGGGGATCGCAGGTTGCAGAACAAGAAAATTCAAACGTCGTCGTCTTAGGCATTCTTTGGCTCAAATCAACACCAGACCCGGACAGAGGAGCTTACGTAAAATAAAATTAGAAAATCTTTTGCCTCAAATCGGGTTATACCTACAAAAGAGTCCAATAATTGTTCTTGCATTCAGTCTTAGTCTCAGTTTGAGTTTTGAGTTTTTCTATCTTTTCTCGCTGAGGATGGAAAACTGAAGAGGATGAGGATAGATTAGGTATGTGGGTTTGTACGTGGAATAGGTTCGACTCTTGCTGTTGAAGAATGAATAAAAAAGCAGCATAACAAGTATTGCTTTGGTTATGATATTATTTAAAGAGCTGATGTGCGAAAATTCATATGAGAGAGGCAGGGCCGGATTTTGAATTTTGAGGCCATGGACCCACCATAGAAGGAATATTCTTCGGATGCAAATATCTCGGCAACCAGGGCTCGGATTTGAGTTTGGCTTTCAGCGATAGGCTCAGGATGATGAGAACTATCAAATATGTAGAATCTAGCGAAATCTATTTCTCACGATTTTTCCGAAAAATATCATGGGCTAACCCCTTGCGATTTTTTTTTTGTTCATTTTTCACCGAAAAATTCCCTGAAATTTTGTTGATTTTTCACTGAAAATTTCTCTGAAATTTTGTTGATTTTCTACTGAAAATTTCTCTGAAATTTTGTTGATTTTCTACTGAAAATTTCTCTGAAATTTTGTTGATTTTCTACTGAAAATTTCTACTGAAAATTTCTCTGAAATTTTGTTGATTTTCTACTGAAAATTCCTCTGAAATTCTGTTGATTTTCTACTGAAAATTCCTCTGAAATTCTCTTGATTTTCTACTGAAAATTTCTACTGAAAATTTCTCTGCAATTTTGTTGATTTTCTACTGAAAATTTCTACTGAAAATTTCCCTGAAATTTTGTTGATTTTCTACTGAAAATTTCTACTGAAAATTTCTCTGAAATTTTGTTGATTTTCTACTGAAAATTTCTCTGAAATTTTGTTGATTTTCTACTGAAAATTTCTACTGAAAATTTCTCTGAAATTTTGTTGATTTTCTACTGAAAATTTCTACTGAAAATTTCTCTCAAATTTTGTTGATTTTCTACTGAAAATTTCTCTGAAATTTTGTTGATTTTCTACTGAAAATTTCTACTGAAAATTTCTCTGAAATTTTGTTGATTTTCTACTGAAAATTTCTACTGAAAATTTCTCTCAAATTTTGTTGATTTTCTACTGAAAATTTCTCTGAAATTTTGTTGATTTTCTACTGAAAATTTCTACTGAAAATTTCTCTGAAATTTTGTTGATTTTCTACTGAAAATTTCTACTGAAAATTTCTCTGAAATTTTGTTGATTTTCTACTGAAAATTCCTCTGAAATTCTGTTGATTTTCTACTGAAAATTCCTCTGAAATTCTCTTGATTTTCTACTAAAAATTTCTACTGAAAATTTCTCTGCAATTTTGTTGATTTTCTACTGAAAATTTCTACTGAAAATTTCCCTGAAATTTTGTTGATTTTCTACTGAAAATTTCTACTGAAAATTTCTCTGAAATTTTGTTGATTTTCTACTGAAAATTTCTACTGAAAATTTCTACTGAAAATTTCTCTGAAATTTTGTTGATTTTCTACTGAAAATTTCTCTGAAATTTTGTTGATTTTCTACTGAAAATTTCTACTGAAAATTTCTCTCAAATTTTGTTGATTTTCTACTGAAAATTTCTCTGAAATTTTGTTGATTTTCTACTGACAATTTCTCTGAAATTTTGGTGATTTTCTACTGAAAATTTCTACTGAAAATTTCTCTGAATTTTTTTTGATTTTCTACTGAACATTTCTCTGAAATTTTGTTGATTTTCTACTGAAAATTTCTACTAAAAATTTCTCTGAAATTTTGTTGATTTTCTACTGAAAATTTCTCTGAAATTTTGTTGATTTTCTACTGAAAATTTCTCTGAAATTTTGTTGATTTTCTACTGAAAATTTCTCTGAAATTTTGTTGATTTTCTACTGAAAATTTCTCTGAAATTTTGTTGATTTTCTACTGAAAATTTCTACTGAAAATTTCTCTGAAATTTTGTTGATTTTCTACTGAAAATTTCTACTGAAAATTTCTCTGAAATTTTATTGATTTTCTACTGAAAATTTCTCTGAAATTTTGTTGATTTTCTACTGAAAATTTCTACTGAAAATTTCTCAGAAATTTTGTTGATTTTCTACTGAAAATTTCTACTGAAAATTTCTCTGAAATTTTGTTGATTTTCTACTGAAAATTTCTCTGAAATTTTGTTGATTTTCTACTGAAAATTTCTCTGAAATTTTGTTGATTTGCTACTGAAAATTTCTACTGAAAATTTCTCTGAAATTTTGTTGATTTTCTACTGAAAATTTCTCTGAAATTTTGTTGATTTTCTACTGAAAATTTCTCAGAAAGGGGTATGCTCATTTTCGGCCCGGAATGTACACCAATGAGTTTGGTATCAAATAAAAGGTTGTTCTAAGCCGGATATATCTGCAAAAATATTTTATCGATAACTTATGGGAGATCCGAGATATTTGAGATTGAAGTTCGAAAAGTGCAAACATTAAAAATCAGCACTTTTTCGACATAAATGCTTACATCTTTGGATTTAAAAAAGCTAGAAAAATCACAGTAGTATCAAATTAAAGGTGTTAAACATATCTTTCAAGTGAAACAACAATTACATTTGCATGATTTATATGTATTGAGATATTTTTAATTGAAGCCTTGAAAAACAGCATTTTTTAGGCAAACTTTCGTGCGATAATATCTTTTGAAATTCAATGACGACATTGATTTATTTTGGCACCGTTAAGTAGCCTAGTTCACAACCTTTATTTTCATATACAATTTATTGGGATTTCTTTAACAATTTCTTCATTTTGACAATTATAGATAAGAAATATGCTGTCAAAATGCATAAAAAATCTTATGACACTAAAATAAATTATAAAAATAATTCGTATAGTAATGGTAGAAAAATTAAAACAAGTAAATAATTTTTTTGAGAATGGTAGGAAAATTGAAAGAAAAATAAATAATTCTAATGTTAATGGGCTAGGCAAAACATAGGTAATTCTAATCTGAGTCATTTGTTATTAAAAGATTATTTAAGAATTGGGAAGGGAGTCTTAAATTACTTTCATATTTTTCCCAACTTAAAAACCATATTATGGTCATAACACGAGCGCAGAGTCCAACCGATCTTCGACCTACTAGGCAATTGCAGTAACATTGAACAACTGCTTCTCTGTCCTGTTGATCATCATCATAACACACGTGTTATGAGTAAAACTCATTTTTCCATAGTTTTTGAAGGATAAAAGCAAAATAAATTGTATCTTTCATTCAAATACTTAATAAAATTAATCTGATATTAAAAACTTAAAACAAGCTGCCCCGACTAGTTACAAAATATCTTTCCTGAAAGATTCAAAAAAATTTGAAATATGAACGAAATCTTTTTTAGTTTTGATTATTTGAAATAGGTATCCAGATCCAGAGCGCTTGTAAGTAAAAAAAACTAATTTTGAAAGCCCATTAAGTGTGTGTTATAACTTATAAGGATATGCATATTCTTTAAGGCCCCTACAAATTACGATGCTGTGGGCGGTCATGAACTTAACATATATAACCAAAAATAAAAAACAATTTGTGATATACGATTCAAATGGAAAAGAAAACGGATTTACGGTAATGACAGAATAGACTACCTTAATATTTTTAAAAGTTTTATATTTCTTGGGTTACAAAAGAAAAATGGAAGCGACGTCATAATTTGTTTCAATAAGTTCACTCGTCATTATATCTCTTTTTAGTCAGAACTCCGTGAAATAAAATAAAATTGTTTAACTATTCAGATGACCTAAAAGATAGATATACATTTCTTGCACAGACTAAAATAGAAGAGAATTAAGATTCACACAAAAAAATGTTTTCCGTTGACAAAACAATCTTTGTCGGATCGGCTAGTTATTTTATAAAACATATAAACCTACAAATTATACTTTCCGCTTAAACGTATGCTTGAATCCTACCACGTTATAATTTAGAATATATTGATAAGGGTAAACCTGCTGGGAGATTGCTGGTTGGGTTCTTGTTGATTATGAGAGCCATAAATTCGGATATACTCCACTTAATAAGAAAGTGCTTGTTTCAATCGATAAGTTGCACAACTAAACAAAATATGGTATCATTATAAAGCGGGTTAAGGAAACATTTATAATCGTAAAATAAATTCGTCTCCTATTTAAATTATTTTCTATAACTAAATCTGCTAGAATATAATTCATGAATAGATAATAGCGTGAGGTGAGTGCTGAATGATAGGCTTATGCCACTCATATGGTACTGTTTTAACATTTTAGAGATGAAGGTTATCAAAATCAACTCAGCTTCTTCTAAGCTTTCAGGAACTATTTAATAGTACTGCTCAGAATGTTTTAAGTATCTTTTCAAAAAAGCATGTTTACATAACTAAATATAGAAGAATAACTAAAAAAGAGAAACTTCACAATGATTTCGTTTGAGGCATATTTTGAAAGATTTGTTGGTTACAATCAAAAATTATTAAGGAAATCCCGATAAATTGTATATGAAAATAAAGGTTGTGAATTAGGCTACTAAACGATGCCAAAAGAAATCAATGTCGTCATTGAATTTCAAAAGATATTATCGCTCGAAAGTTTGCCTAAAAAATGCTGTTTTTCAAGGCTTCAATTAAAAATATCTCAATACATATAAATCAATGCAAATGTAATTAATGTTTCACTTGAAAGATATGTTTAACACCTTTAATTTGATACTACTGTGATTTTTCTAGCTTTTTTCAATCCAAAGATATAAGCATTTATGTCGAAAAAGTGCTGATTTTTAATGTTTTGCACTTTTCGAACTTCAATCTCAAATATCTCGGATCTCCCATAAGTTATCGATAAAATATTTTTGCAGATATATCCGGCTTAGAACAACCTTTAATTTGATACCAAATTCATTGTAGTACACTCCGGGCCGGATGTCCCATATAAAATGAGCAATCCCCTTTGTTGATTTTCAACTGAAAATTTCTCTGAAATTTTGTTGATTTTCTACTGAAAATTTCTACTGAAAATTTCTCAGAAATTTGTTGATTTTCTACTGAAAATTTCTACTGAAAATTTCTCTGAAATTTTGTTGATTTTCTACTGAAAATTTCTCTGAAATTTTGTTGATTTGCTACTGAAAATTTCTACTGAATATTTCTCTGAAATCTTGTTGATTTTCTACTGAAAATTTCTCTGAAATTTTGTTGATTTGCTACTGAAAATTTCTCTGAAATTTCGTTGATTTT
>OX016543.1:5027680-5186846 GCA_943590905.1 Sphaerophoria taeniata
CTCTGAAATTTTGTTGATTTTCTACTGAAAATTTCTACTGAAAATTTCTCTGAAATTTTGTTGATTTTCTACTGAAAATTTCTACTGAAAATTTCTCTGAAATTTTGTTGATTTGCTACTGAAAATTTCTACTGAAAATTTCTCTGAAATTTTGTTGATTTTCTACTGAAAATTTCTACTAAAAATTTCTACTAAAAATTTCTCTGAAATTTTGTTGATTTTCTACTGAAAATTTCTACTGAAAATTACTGTGAAATTTTGTTGATTTTCTACTGGAAATTTCTCTGAAATTTTGTTGATTTTCTACTGGAAATATCTACTGAAAATTTCTCTGAAATTTTGTTGATTTTCTACTGAAAATTTCTACTGAAAATTTCTCTGAAATTTTGTTGATTTTCTACTGAAAATTCCTCTGAAATTTTGTTGATTTTCTACTGAAAATTCCTCTGAAATTCTCTTGATTTTCTACTGAAAATTTCTCTGAAATTTTTTGTTGATTTTCTACTGAAAATTTCTCTGAAATTTTGTTGATTTTCTACTGAAAATTTCTCTGAAATTTTGTTGATTTTCTACTGAAAATTTCTACTGAAAATTTCTCTGAAATATTGTTGATTTTCTACTGAAAATTTCTACTGAAAATTTCTCTGAAATTTTGTTGATTTTCTACTGAAAATTTCTCTGAAATTTTGTTGATTTTCTACTGAAAATTTCTCTGAAATTTTGTTGATTTTCTACTGAAAATTTCACTGAAATTTTGTTGATTTTCTACTGAAAATTTCTCTGAAATTTTGTTGACTTTCTACTGAAAATTTCTACTGAAAATTTCTCTGAAATTTTGTTGATTTTCTACTGGAAATTTCTACTGAAAATTTCTCTGAAATTTTGTTGATTTTCTACTGAAAATTTCTACTGAAAATTTCTCTGAAATTTTGTTGATTTTCTACTGAAAATTCCTCTGAAATTTTGTTGATTTTCTACTGAAAATTCCTCTGAAATTCTCTTGATTTTCTACTGAAAATTTCTCTGAAATTTTGTGTTGATTTTCTACTGAAAATTTCTCTGAAATTTTGTTGATTTTCTACTGAAAATTTCTACTGAAAATTTCTCTCAAATTTTGTTGATTTTCTACTGAAAATTTCTCTGAAATTTTGTTGATTTTCTACTGAAAATTTCTCTAAAATTTTGTTGATTTTCTACTGAAAATTTCTACTGAAAATTTCTCTGACATTTGTTGATTTTCTACTGAAAATTTCTCTCAAATTTTGTTGATTTTCTACTGAAAATTTCTACTGAAAATTTCTCTGAAATTTTGTTGATTTTCTACTGGAAATTTCTCTGAAATTTTGTTGATTTTCTACTGAAAATTTCTCTGAAATTTTGTTTGATTTTCTACTGAAAATTTCTCTGAAATTTTGTTGATTTTCTACTGAAAATTTCACTGAAATTTTGTTGATTTTCTACTGAAAATTTCTCTGAAATTTTGTTGATTTTCTACTGGAAATTCCTACTGAAAATTTCTCTGAAATTTTTGTTGATTTTCTACTGAAAATTTCTACTGAAAATTTCTCTGAAATTTTGTTGATTTTCTTCTGAAAATTTCTCTGAAATTTTTTTGATTTGCTACTGAAAATTTCTACTGAAAATTTCTCTGAAATTTTGTTGATTTTCTACTGAAAATTTCTCTGAAATTTTGTTGATTTTCTACTGAAAATTTCTGCTGAAAATTTCTCTGAAATATTGTGTATTTTCTACTGAAAATTTCTACTGAAAATTTCTCTGAAATTTTGTTGATTTTCTACTGAAAATTTCTACTGAAAATTTCCCTGAAATTTTGTTGATTTTTCTACTGGAAATTTCTCTGAAATTTTGTTGATTTTCTACTGAAAATTTCTCTGAAATTTTGTTGATTTTCTACTGAAAATTTCTCTGAAATTTTGTTTGATTTTCTACTGAAAATTTCTACTGAAAATTTCTCTGAAATTTTGTTGATTTTCTACTGAAAATTTCTCTCAAATTTTGTTGATCTTCTACTGAAAATTTCTACTGAAAATTTCTCTGAAATTTTGTTGATTTTCTACTGGAAATTTCTACTGAATATTTCTCTGAAATTTTGTTGATTTTCTACTGAAAATTTCTACTGAAAATTTCTGTGAAATTTTGTTGATTTTCTACTGAAAATTTCTCTGAAATTTTGTTGATTTTCTACTGAAAATTTCTCTGAAATTTTGTTGATTTTCTACTGAAAATTTCTACTGAAAATTTCTCTGAAATTTTGTTGATTTTCTTCTGAAAATTTCTCTGAAATTTTGTTGATTTGCTACTGAAAATTTCTACTGAAAATTTCTCTGAAATTTTGTTGATTTTCTACTGAAAATTTCTCTGAAATTTTGTTGATTTTCTACTGAAAATTTCTACTGAAAATTTCTCTGAAATATTGTTGATTTTCTACTGAAAATTTCTACTGAAAATTTCTCTGAAATTTTGTTGATTTTCTACTGAAAATTTCTACTGAAAATTTCTCTGAAATTTTGTTGATTTTCTACTGGAAATTTCTCTGAAATTTTGTTGATTTTCTACTAAAAATTTCTCTGAAATTTTGTTGATTTTCTACTGAAAATTTCTACTGAAAATTTCTCTGAAATTTTGTTGATTTTTCTACTGAAAATTTCTACTGAAAATTTCTCTGAAATTTTGTTGATTTTCTACTGAAAATTTCTACTGAAAATTTCTCTCAAATTTTGTTGATTTTCTACTGAAAATTTCTACTGAAAATTTCTCTGAAATTTTGTTGATTTTCTACTGGAAATTTCTACTGAAAATTTCTCTGAATTTTTTTTGATTTTCTACTGAAAATTTCTACTGAAAATTTCTCTGAAATTTTGTTGATTTTCTACTGAAAATTTCTCTGAAATTTTGTTGATTTGCTACTGAAAATTTCTACTGAAAATTTCTACTGAAAATTTCTCTGAAATTTTGTTGATTTTCTACTGAAAATTTCTCTGAAATTTTGTTGATTTTCTACTGAAAATTTCTACTGAAAATTTCTCTGAAATTTTGTTGATTTTCTACTGAAAATTTCTCTGAAATTTTGTTGATTTTCTACTGAAAATTTCTCTGAAATTTTGTTGATTTTCTACTGAAAATTTCTACTGAAAATTTCTCTGAAATTTTGTTGATTTTCTCCTGAAAATTTCTACTGAAAATTTCTCTGAAATTTTGTTGATTTTCTACTGAAAATTTCTACTTAAAATTTCTCTGAATTTTTTTGATTTTCTACTGAAAATTTCTACTGAAAATTTCTCTGAAATTTTGTTGATTTTCTACTGAAAATTTCTACTGAAAATTTCTCTGAAATTTTGTTGATTTTCTACTGAAAATTTCTACTGAAAATTTCTCTGAAATTTTGTTGATTTGCTACTGAAAATTTCTACTGAAAATTTCTCTGAAATTTTGTTGATTTTCTACTGAAAATTTCTACTAAAAATTTCTCTGAAATTTTGTTGATTTTCTACTGAAAATTTCTACTGAAAATTACTGTGAAATTTTGTTGATTTTCTACTGGAAATTTCTCTGAAATTTTGTTGATTTTCTACTGGAAATATCTACTGAAAATTTCTCTGAAATTTTGTTGATTTTCTACTGAAAATTTCTACTGAAAAATTTCTCTGAAATTTTGTTGATTTTCTACTGAAAATTCCTCTGAAATTTTGTTGATTTTCTACTGAAAATTCCTCTGAAATTCTCTTGATTTTCTACTGAAAATTTCTCTGAAATTTTTTGTTGATTTTCTACTGAAAATTTCTCTGAAATTTTGTTGATTTTCTACTGAAAATTTCTCTGAAATTTTGTTGATTTTCTACTGAAAATTTCTACTGAAAATTTCTCTGAAATATTGTTGATTTTCTACTGAAAATTTCTACTGAAAATTTCTCTGAAATTTTGTTGATTTTCTACTGAAAATTTCTCTGAAATTTTGTTGATTTTCTACTGAAAATTTCTCTGAAATTTTGTTGATTTTCTACTGAAAATTTCACTGAAATTTTGTTGATTTTCTACTGAAAATTTCTCTGAAATTTTGTTGACTTTCTACTGAAAATTTCTACTGAAAATTTCTCTGAAATTTTGTTGATTTTCTACTGGAAATTTCTACTGAAAATTTCTCTGAAATTTTGTTGATTTTCTACTGAAAATTTCTACTGAAAATTTCTCTGAAATTTTGTTGATTTTCTACTGAAAATTCCTCTGAAATTTTGTTGATTTTCTACTGAAAATTCCTCTGAAATTCTCTTGATTTTCTACTGAAAATTTCTCTGAAATTTTGTGTTGATTTTCTACTGAAAATTTCTCTGAAATTTTGTTGATTTTCTACTGAAAATTTCTCTGAAATTTTGTTGATTTTCTACTGAAAATTTCTACTGAAAATTTCTCTGAAATATTGTTGATTTTCTACTGAAAATTTCTACTGAAAATTTCTCTGAAATTTTGTTGATTTTCTTCTGAAAATTTCTCTGAAATTTTGTTGATTTGCTACTGAAAATTTCTACTGAAAATTTCTCTGAAATTTTGTTGATTTTGTACTGAAAATTTCTCTGAAATTTTGTTGATTTTCTACTGAAAATTTCTACTGAAAATTTCTCTGAAATATTGTTGATTATCTACTGAAAATTTCTACTGAAAATTTCTCTGAAATTTTGTTGATTTTCTACTGAAAATTTCTACTGAAAATTTCTACTGAAAATTTCTCTGAAATTTTGTTGATTTTCTACTGGAAATTTCTCTGAAATTTTGTTAATTTTCTACTGAAAATTTCTCTGAAATTTTGTTGATTTTCTACTGAAAATTTCTACTGAAAATTTCTCTGAAATTTTGTTGATTTTCTACTGAAAATTTCTCTGAAATTTTGTTGATTTTCTACTGAAAATTTCTACTGAAAATTTCTCTCAAATTTTGTTGATTTTCTACTGAAAATTTCTACTGAAAATTTCTCTGAAATTTTGTTGATTTTCTACTGGAAATTTCTTCTGAAAATTTCTCTGAAATTTTGTTGATTTTCTACTGAAAATTTCTACTGAAAATTTCTCTGAAATTTTGTTGATTTTCTACTGAAAATTTCTCTGAAATTTTGTTGATTTTCTACTGAAAATTTCTCTGAAATTTTGTTGATTTTCTACTGAAAATTTCTACTGAAAATTTCTCTGAAATTTTGTTGATTTTCTACTGGAAATTTCTCTGAAATTTTGTTGATTTTCTACTGAAAATTTCTCTGAAATTTTGTTGATTTGCTACTGAAAATTTCTACTGAAAATTTCTCTGAAATTTTGTTGATTTTCTACTGAAAATTTCTACTGAAAATTTCTCTGAAATTTTGTTGATTTTCTACTGAAAATTTCTCTGAAATTTTGTTGATTTTCTACTGAAAATTTCTCTGAAATTTTGTTGATTTTCTACTGAAAATTTCTACTGAAAATTTCTACTGAAAATTTCTCTGAAATTTTGTTGATTTTCTCCTGAAAATTTCTACTGAAAATTTCTCTGAAATTTTGTTGATTTTCTACTGAAAATTTCTACTAAAAATTTCTCTGAAATTTTGTTGATTTTCTACTGAAAATTTCTACTGAAAATTTCTCTGAAATTTTGTTGATTTTCTACTGAAAATTTCTACTGAAAATTTCTCTGAAATTTTGTTGATTTTCTACTGAAAATTTCTCTGAAATTTTGTTGATTTTCTACTGAAAATTTCTACTGAAAATTTCTCTGAAATTTTGTTGATTTTCTACTGGAAATTTCTACTGAAAATTTCTCTGAAATTTTGTTGATTTTCTACTGAAAATTTCTACTGAAAATTTCTCTGAAATTTTGTTGATTTTCTACTGAAAATTTCTCTGAAATTTTGTTGATTTTCTACTGAAAATTTCTCTGAAATTTTGTTGATTTTCTACTGAAAATTTCTACTGAAAATTTCTCTGAAATTTTGTTGATTTTTTACTGGAAATTTCTCTGAAATTTTGTTGATTTTCTACTGAAAATTTCTCTGAAATTTTGTTGATTTGCTACTGAAAATTTCTACTGAAAATTTCTCTGAAATTTTGTTGATTTTCTACTGAAAATTTCTCTGAAATTTTGTTGATTTTCTACTGAAAATTTCTACTGAAAATTTCTACTGAAAATTTCTCTGAAATTTTGTTGATTTTCTACTGAAAATTTCTCTGAAATTTTGTTGATTTTCTACTGAAAATTTCTCTGAAATTTTGTTGATTTTCTACTGAAAATTTCTACTGAAAATTTCTCTGAAATTTTGTTGATTTTCTCCTGAAAATTTCTACTGAAAATTTCTCTGAAATTTTGTTGATTTTCTACTGAAAATTTCTACTAAAAATTTCTCTGAAATTTTGTTGATTTTCTACTGAAAATTTCTCTGAAATTTTGTTGATTTTCTACTGAAAATTTCTCTGAAATTTTGTTGATTTTCTACTGAAAATTTCTCTGAAATTTTGTTGATACATTATACAAAAGAACGTAATATCATTTCCCCTACCGACCGTTATTTCTGTTTTATTTATTATTCCCTTTTCCTCTTTGTTAAAATGTTTATCACACTCACACTAGACTTAAGAATAACGTTTGAATAAAGCACGCAGTTGCAATTTGGAAGCGAACGAGTAAAGACGTGTCCGTGTATTCTTTATTAAAACAATTCTTTTTGGAACAATTAATTGCAACAAATGTTTAATGTTTCGCTACGATTTATTGTTACTCTTTTAACTGGCTCGCATTTACATATCAATATGTACATTTAGAATGTTAAAAATCAGCTCCAGCACTAGAAATCCATCAATAAGTTTCGCCTCCTCAAGCAGTGTTGGAATCAGTTCCTTGTCAAGCGCTTTCGTATACAAAGGAGGCAGTTTCTCATTTTGACTACCGGCTTGGTAACAAACCTAAAAATTGAAGTACGGACAAGTATTAACAATAAATTAATTCAAATTCACTAAGTTAAAAAGAGGATTGAAGCCCTCCAGTTTCTGTTTTTGTCGCGAACAAAACTAGCTCTGTCTTGATCCATGCATCCCATGCTTCTTCAAAGTTTTAAACTAAATATGGAGTTCAAGTAGCCAGAATCAATACTTACGTTATCATTGTTTAATGTTACTCTGAGACCAACTTTGACACTTCCATTTGCCACCAGCAAGTCCAGAAACGGTAAAAAAGCAAGCGCTGCATTTTTTGCTATTTTCTCCGACACGTAAGCGACGTTTAGTGAGTCATTTCCTTTAGGAATCTGAAACAATGCAATTTAAACTAAGATCAAAAGAGTAAACATACAAGACTGACCAAACCTCAATCATGAATACTTCAGTCCACTTAATCGTGTGATTATTGTTCGATATGGCAAAATCTGAATGAATTCTTATGCTTGAAATTCCATCCATTTTCTTTGAGTCGATTGGTGATCTAACACTTTAAACAAGAAAACAAAATTGAAAATTAATAAATTTATAACCAAAAAGCAGCTGCTCACAAAGCTTTTACTTTCAACGTCCTTAACCTTATGGGAAAGTAACTAAAAAAGATCGAGATCAAAGCCTAATATGCGCGCATGCCCCCACAGAAGAGAAAAAGGACGACAACTAAGAAGAGTTCTACGAGCTGCTCGACGCAAAGCTGGGAAAAGAGGACATCTTTGGTGGAACAGTCGGAAAGCACAGCCTGCAAGACACCACATCGGATTCAGGCTGATCGATTTAGCTGCGGGGCGAAATGTTGTGGTACCAAGCACATGGTTCCCACATCTCAACATTCATAAAGGTACATGGAGATCCCCTGATCAAGGAACCGTCAACTAGATTGATCACATTGCGATCGACGGCATTCTAGATGTTCGAACTTTCCGAGGAGCCAACATCGACTCGGACCACTACCTCGTCGTAGCCAAAGTAGTGCTACGAATATCCCGACAACGGCCAAAACAAGGAAATGCTGCAAGAAAATTTGACGTCGGAACAATCGCCTGATCCTTCTCTGATCGAGTCTCAAGTAACCTCTTTAGGAGTCCTATGCCGCCAACATCAAGTATCGAAGACCAGTGGCAACATTGCCAGAAAGCAGTTAGAGATGCCGCCTCTAATGTGTTGGGTTTCACACAGCCACCAAAACAAAACCCCTGGTTTGACGAAGAATGCAGGCAGGCCCATGCAGCCAAGCAGGAGGTATACAAAATGGCGCTGCATAGGACAAGAGCTGCTCGTGAGCTCTACGAGCAAAAGAGGAAAGAGGAACGCCGGCTTCTCATAAGAAAAAAGAGGGAGCTTGAGAAGCGTCAGATCGATGATGTTGAGAAAGCCAACAGCATGAATGAAGTTTGGAGGTTCTACCGGAAAGCAAAACAGTTGGCTCAAGGTCATCGAGCAAGAACCTATGCCTGCAGAGATAAACAAGGGAACATCATAGTAGATTCGCAGTCAATGCTGGAGATTTGGAAAGACCACTTCTGTAGACTGCATAACGGCGACGACGAACAAAACCCCGCCGTCAGACAGGAGCCTTTTATCGTACACGATGACAGCCAACAATTCCGTGAACCCGACCTAGAAGAAGTGAAAACGACAATATCACGGCTGAAATCCAACAAAGCCGCTGGAGCAGATGGTCTAGCTGCCGAGCTGTTCAAAGCAGCAGGCGACGATCTAAATAGGAGCATGCACCAAATCATCTGTAAGATATGGTCGGAGGAATGCATGCCCGATGAATGAAACCTCAGCATTGTTTGCCCGATCCTGAAAAAGGGAGATCCTCTAGGAAGATCCCACAAGGAAACCATTACTCAAAGAAGATCGTTCTGCTGGCAACGCTGGATGTACGAAATGCTTTCGAACTCGGTCAGGTGGAGTAATATAAATAGTGCGCGTAGATTCCAAGTACCAGCATACCTCCTACGGATGGTAAAAAACTATCTCAGGGATCGAGAACTGCTTTACGAGACCACAGAAGGCCCGCGAAGGAAGGAAGTCACATCTGGTGCAGCGCAAGGGTCAATGTTAGGACCGGACCTCTGGAACATCTCCTATGATGATATCCTCCGCATGGAGATGCCTTTCTTGTCGGGTACGCTGACGGCATTGCCGCGGTAATAACGGCACGAGACACCGAGAGTGCGCAGAGGAAGCTGAACCAGGTCATGCGACGAGCAAACTCGTGGATGGAAGACCATGAACTATACCTAGCGACGGAGAAAACCGAGATAGTCCTTTCTCCTTTTCACAAGGAAGAGGATCCCCACACAAATAGACTTCCATATCGGGACCGAGCTTATAAGAAGCAGCGTGGTGGTGAAGTACCTCGTCGTAGCCAAAGTAGTGCTACGAATATCCCGACAACGGCCAAAACAAGGAAATGCTGCAAGAAAATTTGACGTCGGAACAATCGCCTGATCCTTCTCTGATCGAGTGTCAAGTAACCTCTTTAGGAGTCCTATGCCGCCAACATCAAGTATCGAAGACCAGTGGCAACATTGCCAGAAAGCAGTTAGAGATGCCGCCTCTAATGTGTTGGGTTTCACACAGCCACCAAAACAAAACCCCTGGTTTGACGAAGAATGCAGGCAGGCCCATGCAGCCAAGCAGGAGGTATACAAAATGGCGCTGCATAGGACAAGAGCTGCTCGTGAGCTCTACGAGCAAAAGAGGAAAGAGGAACGCCGGCTTCTCATAAGAAAAAAGAGGGAGCTTGAGAAGCGTCAGATCGATGATGTTGAGAAAGCCAACAGCATGAATGAAGTTTGGAGGTTCTACCGGAAAGCAAAACAGTTGGCTCAAGGTCATCGAGCAAGAACCTATGCCTGCAGAGATAAACAAGGGAACATCATAGTAGATTCGCAGTCAATGCTGGAGATTTGGAAAGACCACTTCTGTAGACTGCATAACGGCGACGACGAACAAAACCCCGCCGTCAGACAGGAGCCTTTTATCGTACACGATGACAGCCAACAATTCCGTGAACCCGACCTAGAAGAAGTGAAAACGACAATATCACGGCTGAAATCCAACAAAGCCGCTGGAGCAGATGGTCTAGTTGCCGAGCTGTTCAAAGCAGCAGGCGACGATCTAAATAGGAGCATGCACCAAATCATCTGTAAGATATGGTCGGAGGAATGCATGCCCGATGAATGAAACCTCAGCATTGTTTGCCCGATCCTGAAAAAGGGAGATCCTCTAGGAAGATCCCACAAGGAAACCATTACTCAAAGAAGATCGTTCTGCTGGCAACGCTGGATGTACGAAATGCTTTCGAACTCGGCCAGGTGGAGTAATATAAATAGTGCGCGTAGATTCCAAGTACCAGCATACCTCCTACGGATGGTAAAAAACTATCTCAGGGATCGAGAACTGCTTTACGAGACCACAGAAGGCCCGCGAAGGAAGGAAGTCACATCTGGTGCAGCGCAAGGGTCAATGTTAGGACCGGACCTCTGGAACATCTCCTATGATGATATCCTCCGCATGGAGATGCCTTTCTTGTCGGGTACGCTGACGGCATTGCCGCGGTAATCACGGCACGAGACACCGAGAGTGCGCAGAGGAAGCTGAACCAGGTCATGCGACGAGCAAACTCGTGGATGGAAGACCATTAACTATACCTAGCGACGGAGAAAACCGAGATAGTCCTTTCTCCTTTTCACAAGGAAGAGGATCCCCACACAAATAGACTTCCATATCGGGACCGAGCTTATAAGAAGCAGCGTCGTGGTGAAGTACTTGGGATTGAGGCTCGATATAAAGCTAACCTTCTTCTTAGCGTTCCTCTCCGTTCCGGAGGTTGGAAATCATTGATGAAATATTTTTATTTGTGACTCCTCTTATAATTTGTATTGTGGGAAGGTTCAGCCAGTCTCGTAGGTTTGATATCCACAGCAGTCTTTGACGTCCTACCCTTCGTCTTCCCTCTATTTTTCCTTGCATGATAAGTTGTAGGAGTTGATATTTGTTATTGCGTAGAATGTGGCCCAGATAGCATAATTTTCTTGTTTTGATTGTATATAAAAGTTCCTTTTTGCAGTTCATCCGTCGGAGCACCTCTTCATTAGTAACTCTGTCCATCCAGGAAATTCGGAGTATTCTTCGGTATATCCACATTTCGAAAGCTTCAATTTTTCTAGTTGTTTCACTTTTGAGCGTCCAGGTTTCTACCCCATATAGTAGCACTGACCATATATAACACTTTACCATTCTTACTTTTATATTCAGTTGTATCTCTCTGCTACAGAATACTTTTTTCATTTTGCAGAAGACCGCTCTCGCTTGTTCAATTCTACATTCTATTTCTTTGTTAGGGTTGGCATTACTTTCGATTATGGTACCTAGATATTTGAATTTGTCTACTCTTTCAATGATTTTATTGCTTATTTTCAGCTCTAAGTTCGGTGTTAAAGATCTTCTGGTTAGTACCATGAACTTTGTTTTGGCAGTGTTTATGTTAAGTCCGTAGCTATTACTCACTCTATTGAGATTATTCATCATGTTGTTTAGTTCATTTATGTCACTAGCTATTATTATGGCATCATCCGCATATCTTAAGTTGTTTATGTGCACTCCGTTTACTTTTATACCTCCATCGCTTTCTCCAATAGCTTCTTTGAAGATTTCCTCAGAATACATATTGAAAAGCAGTGGTGAGAGAATACATCCTTGTCTTACCCCTCTTTGGATCTCAATTTCTTCTGACTCTTCATTTTCCATTACTATTTTTGCTGTCTGGCCCCAGTATATGTTCCTGATCACTCTCATGTCGTTCACGTCAATGCCCTTGTTCATAAGTATCTCCATCATTTTCTCATGTTTTACTCTATCAAAAGCCTTTTCGTAGTCGACAAAGCATACATAAACGTCTTTGTTCATTTCTAAACAACGTTGAACTAGTACGTTGAAAGTAAAAAGTGCCTCGCGGGTGCCAAAACCATTCCTGAAACCAAATTGAGAGGGACTTACGTCGAATTCTAACTTGTTATATATTCTCTTATGGATTATTTTTAGGAAAATCTTAAGTGTGTGACTCATTAGGCTAATTGTTCTGTAGTCACTACATTGTACGGCTTTGCTTTTTTTTGGGAGCGTAACAAAGGTAGTTTGCAACCAGTCTTTAGGGATCTTACCATACTTATAGATTGCGTTGAATAGGTTGACTAGCACCGGGATATTCTCTTCATCAATAAGTTTCAGGAGTTCGTTAGGCAATCTATCTGGACCTGCTGTTTTTCTGTTTTTTGATTCATTTAACGCTTTCATCACTTCCTCTTTCATTATTTCCGGCCCCTCTGATCCGTCTAAAGCTATTGTCTGGTGCCTTTCGTCTATAAAAAGTTCCTCAATGTATTCTCTCCATCTTTTAAGTTTATCTTTTGCTGCCACTAAGATCTTGCCTTCCCCATCTTTTAGTACGCCGCCGAGTTGCTTTTTTCTATCGGTGTCAGCGATTTCTTTTATCTTTTTATGAACGTTAAAGCTGTCATGGTTTCTTTCATGTGTTTCAAGTTCTTCGCATTGCACTTGTAAGTGCCTATTCTTTGCCTCTCTGATTTTATTTCTTATTTCTCTTTTTAATTCTTTGTATCTGTTTTCATTTGACTTACTTTTTCTCCTTTCTTCCATTAGTTCAAGAATTTCGTTTGACATCCATACTTGTCTCGGCCGTTGATCTCTGTCGCTCAGGTGATTTTTTCCCGCCTCTAACAGGTTTTGTTTGAATTCTCTCCATCTCGGGTCGATATTCTCTTCATCCATTTGGTCTCTACTCATGCCCGAAAGTTTTTCTTTTATTTCCATTTTAGTTTGTTCCTGTTTCTCTTCATTTTTAAGCAGGTTTAGCTGTAACTTTTCTTCTTTTTGCCTTTTTTGAATTTTCTTGAGCTGAATTTTAACTTTTGCAACTACGGGGTTGTGATCTGATCCTACGTCTGCACCTGGATAGGTTTTTGCTGATTTAATCGAGTTTGTAAACCTCTTATTAATAATAATATAGTCTATTTGGTTTCTTATTATTGCTTCCGCAGTGTGTCTTGGCGAGGTCCACGTATAGAGTCTTCTGGGGGGCAGTTTAAACCAGGTATTTGTGATCATTAGATCATTAAGTTGGCAAAATTCAACAAGTTTTTGTCCTCTTTCATTCTTATTCCCCAGGCCATATTCGCCCACTATGTCTCCTATTTTTCCTTTTCCCACTTTTGCGTTAAGATCTCCTATTATTAAAGTGACATCCTTCTTTTTTGTTAGTTTGATACATTGATCAAGTTGCTTATAGAAATCTTCAATAATCTCTTCTTCGCAATCAGCTGTTGGGGCATATACCTGTACAATGTTAATCAGAGTGTTTCTTGCCTTGAGTTGCATTAGTATTACGCGGTTGGATAGATGGACTACTCCTATGATAGAACTTTTTAATTTGTCTGCGATTAAGATCGCTACTCCTAGCCTATTTTGTCTTGTGTCGTCGCACGCATAGTATAATGTGTAGCCGTTTTTAGTGGTGCTCCCATTACCATGCCATTGAACATCAGATATTCCCAAAATGTCAATTTGGAGCCTCTTCGCTTCTTTTATGGTGTTATCTAGTTTGCCTGCTTGGTACAGGCTTCTTACGTTCCATGTACCTATGTTTAAATACCCACCGGGGATTCTTAGCACCCTCTGACCATTTAAGGTCTGCCGGGGACTGAGGGCCATTGTATTTTTTTGTGAATTCATCATGATTGATGTCCTACTGGACACAAATAAAGACAGCGTCCAAAACTACGGCATCACTGAGAACGTTGGGGGACCAACAGCTAGTAAGCGGAGATTATTGATGGCAACAACACACTCCATTCTCTTATATGGCAGCGAAATATGGGCGGATGCACTTAAGCAGGAGAAATACCGGAAGCAGATGGCTGCAGTGCAAAGATGCGGAGCTCTACGGGTAGCCAGCTCTTACCGAACGGTATCGGAACCAGTCGCTGGAGTGACCCCTATCGATCTCCTAGCGATGGAAAGGAAGTACTTGTACGAAAAGAAGGCGGAAATGGGAATGGCAGTGGCAACTGAGGTAGCTAAGCATCTGGCGAAAGAGAAGTGGCAAGAGCGTTGGAGCTCGGAGAGCAGAGGACGATGGACAGCAAGACTGATCAGAAATTTGGATGAGTGAAAAAACCGCAAACACGCGTGAGGTTAACTATTACGTGACCCAGTTTCTCACCGGGCATGGATATTTCAATGCCTTTCTTCGCAGGATCGGCAAAACAAGCAATCCCGCCTGCCAGTACGGAGACTCGCAAGTAGATGACGCACAACATACCTTCTTTGACTGCAGCAGATGGGAGTACGAAAGGGAAGATCGGCACCATAACACCAGACAATCTTGTGGGAAAAATGTTGGCAAGTGAACAGTCCTGGAACAAGATCTGCACCTACGTCAATCACGTTCTCAGAAAGAAGACGGAAGGAAGCCTAAGATGGCACTAGATTGGACCCCCCTTGAAGTAATACGAAAGTGGTCCCAAGGGGGTGATCTACGAGACACTTTTGGAGGTTTAGCCGGTATGCCAATAAAATTTATTGAAGAGTCCGGCACACGGGGACTCTACTTACCCTATATTGGTTTCCATATCTTCATCAACCCATTGAATATGAACAACTTCAGTTTGTTGGTTACTGGCTTCCATGGGTCCACAAACAATGCTCATATCTTTCATATTTGTGAGTGAACGTTTAATTTCTGACATTTTCGATGGTAAAACTTGGATCATTAGCCCATCTTCCACAATGCTGCACCTTCCCGATAGTCCACATGTCGATTTCAACGCTTTGTTAACAACAAAAAAGCTTGCACCCGTAACTTAAAGCAAACGGAACGTTAATAAGTGATTGAAATATTGCAGCTGCTCTCATACCTTTTCTAGGCAGCCCTTGAATATTTATCGCTTGAGTTGAATAAGCCGGTGAATCGCCGTCTTGTTGATTAGGATTTTGTATGCACACCAAATGGCCGTCAGCTTTTTTTGAAAAGTTTGCACCCATTGCTAGAATTTGATCACTTGAATTGTTAATCGCATTAATAACCTCGTTCGCTTGATTTCGAGGCATCAGAATAACTGTTCGCCGATCTTCCATGTGGATGTACATTCCCTTAATTGTCGGAATTGTGTAAGTGTAGTTTTGAAAATCCTGCAAACAAAAATCAGTCATTGCCAGCCCAAAAAAACAGAACAGAAACAGAAAACACTTACTGCCAACACATTTATAATGGTTTGTGCAATTTCGCTATATACAGGTTCCCGTCCTCTTACTGAAATGTGTGGTGATGGATAATAACGGTATTGAGCACCGAGGCGCAACATCAATCGCAACGGAAATATCTTAGCCCATGGCATTTCAAAACGATGGATTAGCAGTCCGATTAGAAATGGAGGTTCTGGAACGTGAACATCATGCAAGCATTGGAAGGTCGATCGAATGTAGAGAAAACCTCCGTGTTCTCGTGAACCGAGAAAATTTAAATCTTTCGGTATGGAATAGCCAAGTTCATTTATCGCGTTGCCATTGCTTGCTTCTAGATAAATTTCATTTAAATGAACAAATATGTCTTTTGGTATTTGGTTGGAATCATCCAGTTCAAGGAGAATTATAATCTCATCATTGCCAACATTGTTGAGTCCGCATGTTGTAAAGTTGATGACCGTTTTGTTGATGCAACATTTTACTGAAATTGTAAGTTAGTTCGCGTCTAAATGAAATGTAAAACCCATGGAAGAATGAAAGCTCAAAACAAATGTGCAGAATGTCAGACTCTTATGGGAGCAAATTCTGCATGCAGAACAGCGCTGCGTCTTTTTCTGTCTAGTTTCATTGCAGCCATAATTGAAAAATTACAATTTTCCAAATAATTGACATCTGGCAATGCTTAGATTGACACTGTTGACGTTGTGTGGTATTTCAAATTGTCAGTTTGGAAAATTAAATAAGCAGGAATGGAACTTCAAATGGACTTGTTCCTATGTTGAGAGTCTTCCACAACGCACAGTGGACCGGCTTCATACAATTAGAAGTGAAAAATTCTAATCTTTTTAGAAAATATCTATTTTCATCTATAGTGTTCATTAATCAAGAAAATTAAGATTTATTTCGAAATATAGTCCAAAAGTTTTTTTGTCCGAGTCAATTTGGAATTCGAACACCAAACATCGAAAAATTCCTTCCTTGGTACGCAGAAATCCTTTCCTTAAAAGTGAATAAAAAGGGCTTTGCAAATCTTTGCGAGGTATATAACATATATTTCTAGAAAGTAGACGTTCACATCTATCCAAAACGCATAATTTATTTTTAAGGCAATCTTAAGCTCATATTTTGATTTTCCAAAACAAACACGCTAAAAACAACGTTTTTTGTGATTTCAACAACGCATTTTTTAAATTCAACAAACAAACGTTACTAAAATTTCAACACAGATTTATAAAAACACATACCTTCACGAACATCTGCCATATTTTTTTTTCAATTTTACTTAAAATTGTAATTTTAAAAATTATTTTCCTAAATAACTTAAGCGCACCAGAACAAAAAAAGATTTTTCACTTTCACTTCTGCAGACCATTTATTCCATACTAAAGTGGTATAAATAAGATAAAAAAAAGTGTTTTCAGACTTAACAGTTATCCGTTATTGATAAGAAATTGAATTGTTTGTAGTTTATGTCATTTACTTTTTCACGTCTAATTATATGGAAGCGATCCACTGTGCAACGTTGCCGATCAAGGAGGTGGCAAGCGACCAGGAGCATTCGCCATCTATCTAGAACCCTGTTATTCGGATAGTTTTGAGTTTCTTGACTTGAAGAAGAACACCGGAAAGGAGGAAACTTCTATCCTGATTTGTTCAAGAAACGAGGCCGACGACGGAGGATGGTCGCTCATGTGTCCGCACAAATGTCCCGGATTGCACCAAGTCTGGGGTGAAAAATTGGAAGAGCTTTACACTCGCTACGAGAAGGAGGGTCGCACCAATCGAACAATCAAAGCTCAAGCCCTCTGGTTTGCCATTATTGAGACCGGAACACCCTACATGCTCTACAAGGACGCCTGCAATCGCAAATCAAATCAAAAAAATATCAGAACAATCAAATGCAGTAATCTGTGCACAGTAATTGCCGAGCGATGGCGTCGATCGCTTTGAATGCTTTTGTCACGCCACAGAAGAAATACGATGTCCAGAAGCTCAAAGAAGTCACCAAAATAGTCACGAAAAATCTCAACAAAGTCACCGATGTCAACTATTATCCAGTGCCGGAGGCTAAGAAGTCCAATATGGAGGCCAAGGTATGGCTGATGCTTTGATGACTATGCGTCATCAGTTCGAGAGTGAAGGCGCCCAGTTTCTTAACCAACAGATCTTCAATACCATCTACTATGGAGTTCTGGAAGCCAATTGGGAACTGGCCGCCAAGGATGGCCCCCTATGAAACATACGAAGGCTCTCCGGTGAGCAGGGGAGTCCTACAACACGAAATGTGGAATAAAACTAACCAACCTCTGGGATTGGGCCGCTATGAAGGAGCAAATCGTCAAGCATGGAGTGCTCGTGGCTCTTAAGCCAACAGCATCGACTGCGACAACGAATCCTGCGAACCGTACACTTCGAAAATCTACAACCGACCGACGAGTTCTGTCCGGCGAGTTCCAGATTATCAATCAGCATCTGCTTAAGGACCTAACCGAGCTGGACTTGTGGCACGATGACATAAGGAACGAAATATTGTGCGTTTTCGAAACTATAGACCCTAATTGCAATTCCTATTCTCTTGTTTCTCTTGCAGCTTTAAGGTCTCTTTGCGGTCCACAAAACCTTTCATTCTCTCCTCTGTTTCCTACTCGAACAGCATACAACCAAATCAATAAAATTTTGGCAGGTGTCGGTTTTTTCTTGTTTCTTCACGTGTGTTTTGCATGCAGCGTTGCGTGCAGAAATTCTGCACATCTGTTTTGAGCACAAAACGTCTACTTACAGTGACAAATTTTAACAAAAACGAAAAAGTTGTTTTGTATGATGAATTTAAGGCTTTCGGATTGCATCCTTGTAATTAGATCAGCGTTATTTGACACTCCTTCGTAACTTGTTTCAGATTTCTTTGTTACAACAATCGGAGGCAAGGTGTGTTCACCAGTTGTAGGTATGTAGCAACCTTTTCCATCGTGCATTGAATCTGAAATGACAGAATAACGGGTAATAGATTTTGTGAATACTTTTTGTTGAAAATAAAGGCTCCGCCATCTAACTTTTTTTTTCAACTTGCGCGTATTTCGTGAATGGTAACACTTAGTTCATGTCTAAAGTATTAATATCCGTTAGCCGATAATTATTATGTTTAATGTCTTCAAGGAATAATACCACGCACAACTTAGTCGTTTCGAGTTCGTTTCAAGACTGACTCTTCTTTATTCTTTAGTATACTCACTTGCTAGGGGAATTTGTACAAGAGGGAAATTTAACTAAGGAATATAGACTTATGTATTAGTAACAACGATTTACATAATATGTTGATGTTTGAGTATAACAATGATTTGAACAGTTGTTTGGATACACTGATACAGTGTTGCCACTGCGCCTGATTACTACATGCCTGATTATTCCGCTGAACGAATATGGTTGTGTATACGCTTGAAGAACGCTGGGAAATATTGCGACATTACTTTGAAAATCATGGTAATGTTGCAGAATGTGTACGTCCAAGAGAACAAGGCAGGATGACACACATTCGCCCACGAAAAGATCACCCCTGCAGAAAAGAAAAAAGACATTGGCTACAGAAGAGACGTTAGAGGCACGCAAATTCGCCATTGCGGATTTCGGAAATCCCTCAAGAAAGCTCTCAGAAGACCAATGGCAATTATTAGAAATGAGAATCCTGGATGAGGTAAGCGATGCCATCGTTAATAGCAGGCCACCACCACTCTGGGAACCTCAGAACCATCCATGGGTTCAAAGTCTTGACGTGCGAGGACGACAATACTCTCGCTTTTCTGCAGGACTTCGTCAAAAGAACGGAAGCTCCCTGGCCCAACACTGATTTCCGCTTAATCGGTCTGAGTGAAATCAGCGACTTCGTCAAACCTTAGGCCAAAAAGATTATCAAAGGTCCTGCGATACCCCGAGATCGCGTAGAGATATCTTCAATCTCTAAATACGGAACAGCTAAGTCAAAGCTGGAAAGTAATAGAAATGGGAAAAAGAACGGAGGAAGTACAGAAGTGGTGGTTCAACTTAGCCACAAATCTATACCCCTTTTCGAAAAATTGGCTACAAAGTGCGCATCGGCATTAACAGGCGCAAACTGCGGCTTATAACCAATAAATTTAGAGGCTTTGACGAAGTTCAGAATGTTAGTACCTGGTGTACTAGAGAGTTCTTCTAAATCCCCGAAGAAATAGTTGCCGAGCAATTTTTTTCCTTTGGTGGGAGAGTGCGGGACAGTGACACAGAAAGTGCGAAGTGTCTTCATGCACCTCCTCGTCACCGCATCCTCTGCATAGACCATCTGAACTGATTCTCATCTTTTTCATATGAAAGCCTAACAGATTAGAGATCGAAGTGATCCCTTGTGTAGCTGCATAATTTTTTCCGTTCTTTGTTTTTTAAAACAGGGCCAGATCTTTCTTGTAGTGCCGCAGGTGTCAAGAAGGTTCCACCTTTCATCGGCCTCAATAGCTATTCTTTTTGAGATTTCCTGTAGGTAGGGGTGCTAACTAGCTGAGCTTGGCTTACGTCAAACATTGACCCTAATCTTGCTAATTCATCGGCTTTCTCGTTGCCTAGTATATCGCTGTGGCCTGGGACCCAGCAGAGTCTAATGTTGTGCTGTGCGCCATGAACCTTAAGCTCTTTGCGGCAGCATGAAACAAGCTTTGATTTAACCTCAGTTGCAGTAATCGCTTGGCTATCAATGTAAAAGGTGATATCAGCTCGTGGTATCGCCATCATTGATACCTTTTTACTAGCTGTTGTCACTGCCAGGACCTCCGCTTGGAAGACGCTACTGTAGTCTGGAAGCCTAAGCGAGGCGGTTAACTTGAGAGATTCAGAATAAAAGCACTATAGTCTAATGGGTCTATAGTCTTTGGCCTCCGTATGGCTAGGTTTACCACCTTAGGGATGAAAACTTCCTTTACCTCACGCCACGATAAGGGAACATACCCCCATTTAAGGCTACTATTGAAAATGCTAGCAAGGTGTGGGATGATAAGGTTTATGCTCTTTTGAAGCATCATAGGGAAGATTCCGTCTAGACCAGGGGATTTGTATGGGGAAAATGAGTGAATGGCCCATTTTATCCTTTCTTCCGTTATAATACCCGATGGTACTAGGGTTTCTGTAAGAGACTCTGGACTACGGATATCAGCTACGCAGCCAGGAAAATGAGTATTCACAAGGAGCTCGAGTGTTTCGTTGCCGGATTCAGTCCAGCTCCTGTAGGTTTTTGTGAGAGATCCTACAGTGACTGAATCTTTGGTCAGAAATTTCCTGAGTCTTCGAAAATGAGCAAGGAGTGGCCGTTACAGTCAATGGCGATCATGTTGAACGAATTTTTGTTCACAAAAATTGAAGAGGAGGATATTGGCAACGTTTGGTTTCAACAGGACGGCCGGCGCGCGCTACGTGCTACACAGCCGAAGCTACACACGATATTTTGCAGCCTGTTTTCCGAAGATCGCATTATCAGCTGCAGAGCTAATGTGGTTTGGCCACCTCGGAGCTGTGATTTGACACCGTTGGACTATTATTTGTGGGGTGTGTGTTACGCCGACAAGCCAGAGACAATTGACGCTTTAAAGGACAATATTCGTGGAGCCACATTCGATAATGTGCTTAAAAATTGGACCGATCGTGTAGCCAACCGAGGCAGCCATTTGAATGGAATTATTTCCGCTAACTCAAAATTCTCCCGCACTCGCAGAGTGTAGTTTCAATAAGTTACTCGTGGACGATCGGAATGTGCATTTTTTGTTCGTATGGTTTCTGATGACCGACAGCTTACTTTACCCGTGGGATTGCAATTTGTAGGAAAGTGCAGTACATAAAAAAACAGTTATTTGGCGGAGCCTTTAGAAAAACCTTACCTTTTCTGCTTTCCCAATCATCGCATTCAGCCAGATTATCAGTTGTATTGAGATTTAAATAGACCTTCATCGACCTACGAGCATGCTTAGCATCGCTCCATTTGTGATTTAAAGTTGCCAAATCGCTTCCTGGTCGTATGCCATCGCTAAACATAACCGATTTACGTTTACGACTTTTAGCCGCATTGCTGGTTTCTTTTTTCAAAACACCAACTGGCACAATAACTGTTGGACACGATGACATTGACTGTTGGTTTACTTGACGATGCGGTGGAATTTTTGAACAATATTCCATTGGATTATTGGGATTTGGCGATTGATTTGCTTGTTTGTTTGGAATAAATGGAACGTCGTCATTGTTGCTCGTTGATTCGTTGATTCTGCGCTGCTGCTGCTGCTCTGGTTCCTGTTGTTGCTGTTGTTTTGTTAGTTTCGATAAAATTAGAAAACATTGAACACAAACACGTGACTCTAAGTTCGATAGAAACTGTAATTTGAATTTTTGAGAACAACAAACCGAGCACAAGACTTGCCCGCATGCTCGACAATGATGACGTCGCTTGAGTAAAGTAAATTTTTGTTCGCATTGCATGCAAACCGAAGCGTCTTGATCTGGGACCCATATTGGTGGTAGTTTACCTATGGTATAATTCTTGCTTAAATTCGAAGAGACAGATGTGTCATTCAAGGGCATAGTTGAGTCCTGTGCTACAGATTGAGGGGGCGCCTCTGTTTCGCCTGTTTCGCCAGCTTCTATTAAAGACGCTTTGTTTTCCATTTCTGTGACATCACTTTGACAAACGGAGGAGCTATTGACGTTTACATTTACACAAGGATCATCGCCATCGTTCGAATCCGTTCCTCGATCAGTGCGTTCTAATGACTTGTCATTGTCAGCGTGACAGTTGAATGACATTTCAGTACTGCTTCCTGCTGAATTTTGTTCTCCTTCTTCTTCTTCTTGGTCTGAATTTGTTGGATTTTCATCATGTACAAGTGCTGCTGGAGGAGTTTGCCCTGCCGTTGAATATAAATTCACTCTTCTAGCTGGTAAATCAAGTGAAGTTGGTCTCGGTTTCTTTTTGTAAACGTCATTCTTAACTAACCTCTCAACATCATCATCAAGACCTAAAACAACATCGGTTCGATCTTCCATGAATTCTAATGTTGACGCCTGTGAAAATGTATCAAAATTTATTAAAGCATCATCTAAGGACTTCGGAATACAACTAACGGCTATCGGATTGGGAGGCGTGTTGCTACACTTGATGTCTGTTGATTTACTTTCAACATTTTCTTTCTCTTCCGATACATTTGTTTCGGTTTCGGTTTCAGTATCGATTTCATTCAACATTCTATCCAGTTCTGTGTCGGATATGTCATCCATTGTGGAATCTAATGTGACAGGCATTCCGCGTCCGCCTGCTGCTTTTTCTCCTGTAAGAGATGATTCCGTTTCGTTTTGTTTATTCCCAGCCTCTTTATTGTCACTTGAAGCCGTTTGCTCTTCATTATTTGTTGCAAGTGATATAGATGCAAGACCAAGGGTTAAGTCATTAAGTTGAACAACCTGTGGACCTGTGTCTACGCCGCTGGTCTTATCTTCTTCTTGAGAATCAATATTTGAAGCTGGTGAAGATCCCGATAGAAAGGTTGACGACGATGATGTTGTTAAGGAATTCGATGATAATCCATTTTCATCAGCTGTGCTCTCATCTGCTGTACACGGATCATCGACATCTTCTTCCTCCACGTCATCGTCCTTCTCGTGGAGTTCATCATCATTGATGACACCTCTGCGGACGTTGTCTGTAAAATCATTATTTTTTATCAAATCAAGTCTTGTGATATTTTTTCGATACTCATTCAAACTGCATAGCACTTGAGATACACCAACGAATTTCTTTACACGATCTGCTGCTTCCGCTGATGTTTTTGTGGCTTTGCTTTGGATTTCCAAAGAATTCTTGTGTACATTTTTGTCGCATTGAACCACTGTAGATGAAATATTCGACGGAATTGCATTTCTGAAGTTTTGAAGTTCTTCTTCTTTAAGTTCCAAACTATCCAAGACTTTGTCGATATCAACGAGTTCCATGATTGAGCAGTTGATGTTGCCTAGAAATTGAGAAAACAAAAAATATTCAGCAAGGAGTATACCAAAGAGAAAGTATTAAAAGTTAACAAGAGGTGTGCCAATAATTATCCTTCATCCACGCTTATGACTTTATAAGGTGAGCAGATTACCTCCATCTCCTGACCAATCAACCGTCAACCAGATTGATCACATTGCGATCGACGCACGACACCTCTCAAGCATGCAAGATGTCCGCATATTCCGAGTTGCCAACATCGACTCGGACCACTACCTTGTTGTGGCCAAGGTACGAATGCGGATATCGTAATCAAGGCCAACACGCGAAAATGCTAGGAGGAAATTCGACGTCAAACGGCTACAATCGCAAGAGATTGCTAGATCCTTTGCCGATCGTGTCTCTGAAAATCTCCTCAGAAGTCCTTTGCTGCCAGCACAAAATATAGAGAGCCAGTGGCAACACTGCCAAGTAGCCATCAGAGATGTCGCCTCTGAAGTGCTAGGGTTTACACGGCCACCACAACGAAACCCCTGGTTTGACGATGAGTGCCGGCGAGCACATGCAGCTAAACAAGAGGCATACAAAGCGGCGCTGCAAAGAAGGACACGAGCAGCTCGTGAGCTCTACGAGCAGAAAAGGAGAGAGGAGCATAAACTTCTCAGATAGAAAAAAAGTGAGCATGAGAAGCGCGCGATCGAGGAGACAGAGGGATGTCACAACAGGAACGAGGTTCGAAAGTTCTACAAAAAGGTGAAGCAAACCTCCAAGGCGTATACACCCCGAACCGAAGCCTGTAGAGACCATCATGGGAACATCGTTGTTGAACCGCAATCAGTGCTGAGGATATGGAAAGACCATTTTTCCAAGCTGTATGATGGCGATGACGAGCAAAACTCCGCCAGCAATACAGAACCATTCAATTTGGGTGAAGCAGACTAAGAGTTCCAACCACCCGACATTGACGAAGTGTCGAAGTCGCTGGAGGAGACGAGCTAGCCGCCGAACCGTACAAAGCAGCTGGAGATGATTTGGTTAGGAGCATGCACCAGCTCATCTGCAAAATTTGGTCGGAGGAAAGCATGCCCGATGAATGGAACCTCAGCATCGTATGCCCGATCCTCAGGAAAGGAGATCCCCTGAACTGCACCAACTACAGAAGTTTAAGTCTCCTTAACATCGCCTATAAGATCTTGTCTGCCGTGCTGTGTGAACGTTTGAAGCCCTTCGTCAACAACCTGATAGGTCCTTGTCAGTGTTGCTTCAGACCCGGAAAGTCTACCATCTATCACCCTACGGCAGATCTTGGAGAAGACCCAGGAACTTCAAATCGATACCTACCACCTCTTCATCGATTTCAAGGCCGCGTATGACAGTGTCTTTAGAGACCAATTATATAGAGCAATGTCTAGTTTTGATATCCCAGAAAAACTCATCCGTCTGTGTACGATGACAATGGAAAACGCAGGCTGTTCCATCATGGTCGGAAAAGATTTTGCAAAGCTCCAACGTCAACACCAGAGGCACAATCTTTCAAAAGTCCGTCCAGTTGCTAGGATACGCAGACGACATTGACATAATTGGAAGAACACAGCGTGATATCAGTGGAGCGTTTGTGAGTCTTGAGACGGAGGCCAGGAAGATGGGTCTAGCGGTCAACGAGGGCAAGAAAGGACAACCAACATCGACGTCTTGGAGCAAACGTCAACATAGACAGATTTAACTTCCAGGTAGTTAAGGACTTTGTCTACCTAGGATCCGCTATCAACTCAGACAACAACACCAGCACTGAAATCAAACGAAGAATCACTCTTGCCAATCGCTGCTTCTTTGGGCTAAGAAAGCAACTGAGTGGAAGAGCCCTCTCTCGAGCAACTGAGGTAAAGCTGTACAACACCCTCATCATCCCTATTCTGCTGTATGGTGCAGAAGCATGGACCCTGACAAAATCGGATGAATGTTTCGAGAGGGAAGTTCTTCGGGTCATCTTTGGCCCCGTGTGCATTGATGGGGAATGGCGAAGAAGGTACAACAGCGAACTTTACGGGTTGTACAACGACAGCCTACTCCAACATCAGTGTGGACGTTATGGAAAAGGCTTTCCGCCACTTTAAGATTTTTCGCAACTGGGCGAAGCTATGCAGATCTAAAGTAATCCACACGCATCGCGAAATGCACTTTGGCCATTTTAATAATAGAGACATTCTCGTTCTTCGTTTTTGCATTGCGATTCTTGTAATTTTCACTTTTGATTTTCCATAGTTCCGAGTTCCGACTCGACCTCACAGTAAACTGCGAGTGACTGCGAGGAATTCTCCATGTTTTAATTTTTGCAGGTTTGTCCAACATCTGTTTACACACGTTGGATGGTATGACAAGCCAGCAACTTTGTAACTTTAACATTCCCGAATTCAAGACGCTAATTTACTGCTAGTAGTGGTACCATGGTACTTACAAAATCGTATGGCTTCAATTAGGATTAAATTTATGTTGTGTAGAAAACTAAGGCCCCAAAACGAAAACCGCTGTTGCACTGCCTTTTTTGATCATGAATCATTAATTTGCAAGAAATCTGCACAATTCAATAACAGAGGAGTCATATTCTCATGATTTAATCGTTCGGACACTGATTTCTCACAAATTATAAGCCATCCACGTTAAACACACTAATCGAATCAATCCGATCTATAGTTTCAAGTTTTCTTTGAATATTATTACGGTCAATACATAAATTAATCGTAATTTTATTTTGGATGATAAAATATCACAACATGACACATTTTTCACGTTTTTCTTTTTTAACTCTGAGCAAATCAAAGAAATGTTATCAAAATTAGAGTAAAAATTGGCGTTTTTCTTTTTTTTATATCTGAGCAGAGCCTGAGCTGAAAAACCCATGTGGCTTTTCTTATAATCCAAGAATTGATCCGTGACGTAAAAGTGGCAATTATTTTTCCTTTAAACGCATTTCTCTCACAAAGAAATTGAATTTTTTTCTCGAAGTATTGATTTCTCTCAAATCTCTTTTTGCAGACGGCTTTATACATACTTGTACACGGATTATGCACATATACTACGAGTTTGACATTTCTGAGTTTTCTGTACAAAACGATTTAACAGCTGACAGACAACACAGCCATTCAAAAAAGGGATTGATTAGGGGGGTTTACATGGTCACACATGGTGTGACAACATGGTTGGACAACAGCATGACAGCATTGCGTTTACACGAAAAACGATGTTGTACAACATCAGTTTGTGATTTTTCTTATAGAGTGTGGACATACTATGCGAGTAAAATTTTTGCTTCAATGACTTCCGGATGACTTTTGTAAATTTCAAAAAATTCCCTCCAAAAAACATTATTGCAAATTGACGACATTTTCAACCAAAATTTCAAAACGCAATGAATTTAACGTCGACGAAATGGCTTCAGTTGTACAACATGTGTTTACAAAGGTTGGATGGTGTGACACACCATCATGTTTTCTAAAAAAATGGAAAACCATCCAACATAGTGTGTCAAGCGGTTGTTTTAGCGTTTACATGATCAAAATTGTCATATTCACACCATGTTGTCACACCATGTGTGACCATGTAAACCCCCCTATTCGTTTTTGCACGCCAAAAAAACATTGAATTTTAGTAGCAATTCTTCTTGGTTGTAAGAAAAACCACATAATTTTCTACTTGTTTGACAGATCAACTAAACTAGTGAGTCTCCACACGCCATGAGCCATGACATGTTTTTAAGAAAAGACATGAACAGCCGTATTTATAATCAAATCTTAAAGGTTGCTTAACTTTAAGCAACCTTTAAGTATGATTTAAGTAGAAAATTCATATTTATAATCAATTTGAAGATTTAAGCAACGTTACTTAAAGCTCTCTTAACTTAAACGCCAAATTTGTTGTTTAAAGGTTGATTAAATGTTGCTTAAATATTGACATTTGTATTATTTGAGAAATTGTCTTTTTTTCGTTGATTATTTTAGTTTTTTTTTTTTTTATAAAGAGAGGTATGTACAAAAACAATAATTATTGTGAGGGATGGGAAAGAAAGACTCCACGAAAGAAGAGAATACCACCACAGTTTCTTCAGTATGAGGAAGTCAAATGGAAAATGGAAATCGGGCACGATGAACCAGGAATGGATGGAGTCCATAAAGCCCACACGTAACGACCAGGCGTGACCCTTGCCTGATTTAAGACGAACATAATATTATCTCCTGCTGAGATACTCTACCAAGAGAAAAATCATTTACCTACACATAATCAGTCCTAGCTGCCAGTCTTAATAAAATCAACCTTAATAAGATTCTCTTCAAGAAAAATTTTCATTTGCTTTTTGCTTTTAAAAAATATCACAAAATATTATTTATCATTCACATAAAGTTCACACACAATTTTAATTAATGATGAATTGACGACATGTTGGTATTCTCCAAATGTTTTTATTTCATTACGGGATGTTTGATATTCTCCACATTTTCCGTCTGTCTGCGTTCGGTTAGTTTCGCTGAAGCAGCGGCGCGGCGGCGTGGTGTAGTCCTTTTTTGGTAAAATCGTTGGTTGCCGTCATCATCATCATTGATGAGACAATAATTTCTTACCTAGCCCACTTTTAAGAAACTTTCTGCCCAATTTTGTTTATTTTTGTTCTGACGTTAAATTTGACACATTAAACTTAAATTTCCTGTAATAGAATCGTCGTTTCTATTACATTTTTGACTTTGACGTCGCTTAACTAAGTAACAGTCGATAATAACTTATAAATAAGAATTTAAGCAACGTTACTTAAAGGCAACTTAAATATTTAAGCATGCTTAACTAATTAACGTCTTAAAGCGCTCTTAAGGAATCTTTAAAAATACGGAAATGCCTAGTACAGTCTCAAATAATCCATGTCTCATCCAACATCAGACTTTCATATCTTTGTTTTCAATCTGGACAGAGTCACCTGTCATGAAATATGACATACTATGCTTTTTTTTTGCTCAAAAATTACATCTTTTTTCCATAATTCATGTCGTCTCATTTTATCTTAAAACGCGGTGGCAGAAAGGTGTTTGAACCACACTCATGTCATGTTCAAAAAACAAGATGTCTGTGTGGACATGGATTTTTCTGCCTCCATTGGATTTTTTCAAGACATGTTCATGAACAGGGCATCCGTTCATGCCCAGTGGAGACGGCCTGTGACCGAGAACGAGAAGTTTGCCATGGGGATGCTGTCGAAAAAACATGACATGGCAAGCATTTTTGGATGATCTCACTATTTCTAACTATTTTAACTATGACACATCAACCATTTTTGTTTGACATAACAACATTTCTATTTAGCTAGTACCCGCGACACGACAATCGATTGTTGTAGTGCCATCTTGATTTCTAGTACAGTGTTATTTTTATTACATAATGTCGTTTTCCATTGGTCGTCGATAAGCATTCGGAAGAGTTCAGAAGTCTTCTGAAACCATTCCATTGGACTGACTTTGACAGACGGAATGCTTCTGAGAAGAGCAGAACTCTTCTGTTTTGAAAACAGAATCGTCTGAAGAATGACACATACATCATAACTCGTTCAATTGGAGGTTGAAGAAGAAACGTCAAAAAATGACCACTGGAAAACATTGAATAAGAAGCACAGGAAACGTTGTAAGCTACACGCACAGTGTACGTGAGTGAAGCAACAAAAATTTCTGATCATGTAAAATAGGGGGAACTCATCTGTCAAAATACGGGGACCTCATCTATCAAACTGGGCCTGTGCTGTCATTTTGCTGAGCTGTAATTGGTCAAATGTTGTTTTGTAGTTTCATCTGTCAAAAAAACAAACTCGAATTCAGGGACACATTTATTTTTGGTGGTGATCGTTAGGCGCTACACAATTTCTTTTAATCTTGATTCAATCATATTTCGCTTTGCGCCCTTGAGATTAGCCATTCAACTGCAGACCAGCTCTGTTGTAATGCATTTGTGTTTGTGAAACTCACACTACTTAGAAAAATGATTCACTTCTTTTTCATAAGACCCCTTCCTGTACTTCTTATTCAATGTCTAACAGCCCTATTCTGGGCAACCTCACTGATACCTCATAAGTCACAATAACCTCATAACTGGAGGTGAACTTGATTTTGTGACTTTTTCGTATTCTGACAAAAACCTCACAACTTGTGACCCTAACAATAACCTCACAACTCGAGGTGAATTCGATTTTGTGACTTTTTCGTATTCTAGCAAAATCCTCACAACTTATGACCCTCATAAAAATATCAAAATTGTGATGTGCTCGTTGGCAGATCATAATTTAGGAACTCGATATTCTGACACTGAAAACTTTAAAGAGAAGTACATAAACATGGATATGAATTGATAAATCTGTTTGAAGAAAATATATCTAGAAATCAAAGGTAAGTATTAAAATACTGCTAAAAGTAAATAATCAAATCATCTATATGTGTTTTTCAAAAATTAATAAGATTACAGCGAAGGAGAATTTTAAGAAAAATAAAGATGTGGACGATCCGTTTGCCCTTCAAGACAGAACGTTTATACAAGTTTTTCGTTTTCCTAAAACTTTGTGTTGGGACATTATTCAGGAACTGAAGTCACATGCTGATCAATGCAGTTCACTGCCATTCCATTCGAGTACAGTCAACCTTTTGTTTTGTTTTGTTCAAAATCAATTATTTAGAAAATAGTTTCTTTCAGTGCTTTATTTTCTCGCCCATGGATCTTATCAAAGGTGTGTAGGGAACAACTTCACCATTCATGTAAGCCAACCAACAAAGGACAATCGATTCATTTTCCAATGCGGAATTGAGCAGCAAATTTCAGCTTTTGAAATCTTAAAGATTTCATTGGCATTGAACAATTGATTTTTGAAAATGAGAATTTGTTTTGAGAAAGTTAAATAAATTCTTTTTATATCAAATTTGTATTCCCTCAACTTCAAGATAAGATTTTTTATTTTATAATAATTTCTTATCACATTTTTATCAATTTATAACTTAGGCCGTGTGCGAATTCAGTTAAAAATGGGTTGACGTTTGGTTAAATTTTGACACTTCGCATTATTTGACTAGCTGCTGAGCAGGTTAAAAAATGACAGTAGTGGTTAAAAATTCATCCATTTTTATTTTTTAACCACAATTCATCCAATTCGCACACGGCCTTACAGCGCTATTCTGTTATCCGCGTGAATCGTAGATTCGATTCACCCATTCGATTCCCGCGAACACTGCCTTTACATTCTGCTATCCATCGGGTGAACTACATTATCCAAACCAATTTGACACTACAAGTTAACAGCTGTTCATGAAAATTACAAACAAATCTTCCACACAGTCAAATATTTCAATGGTAGACCCAGGAAGTTTACGCTATCTTTAAGATTATTGCAAAAATCTCGAAGGTCCTGGGGTTGTCTTTTAGCATTATTTTTTTGGAAATGTTTGGATTTAACTTCATTCCGGAAATTATTGCCATAAATAGGTCTCTATTCTTTGTTCTGCCCCTGAAAATGTTAACAATCTTTATTTATACAAATAACCAATCAATAAATTACATTTTATTGACCACCATTCAGATAGAAAATTCATTTAATGAAAAACCCGCAACATTTAATATGCGGATTTGAATTGTATAGAATGAATGTGTTCGCGTGAATAACAGAATACCGCGACGTATTACCGACGTTTACGAGGTGAGTCCAGATTCGATTCGAATGGATAGTAGAATAGTGTGAAGTGAAAATTGAAGAAAAATTCCCCCCGATGAATAGCAGAATAGGGCTGATAATCACCTGCTTTGCCATTCCCTACACATACGGATTCCTTGGTGCCATCCTGAGGCCACAACCACCCACCGTCAAGAATTTCCAATAGCGGTTCGCGTCTGCCAACAAAACCGACCCATTCCCAAAAATCCTATAGCAATAATTATGCTGTAGATAAGATCACAAATTAGTGTTCTGTGTATTTAGCGCACGGACACCATTGCGGTGAAAATTTCTTGGTCCATAGCACTCGATATTTGGGAAGACAATACAATCCACTTTTGTTCGACATTTTCATACCAAATGCCAACGAATTTAACACATCCTATTATCGACGCAGTTAATGACAAGCGGTCCGAGAGGATTGAATTTGGTAACTGAATTGATACATTTCTTTGTCATTGCTGGAGTGAGTCGAATTGACTGTACAAACTAATTCCAAATGGAAGTTATTTTGACGCTCCATCTTTTTTGATCACCTAGAATACTGCCCAAATAGAGCGAATAGATTTCTTGTCATGTCGTTATTGAATTGCGCTGCTCCGGCTGAAGAGAATTACGTATTCATGACCATGCTGTCGAGGAAATAGTCGTCCATTTGTTTGGCTATTAGTTTCAGGGCGAGATTGAATAGGTTGCTAGACAGATCCTTTTCCAAATTATGCAAAGTCGTCACCATCACTTGAAACATCTCCCCGGCGCTGGTTGACAGCATGAACGGCTCTCGTGAAATATTATCCGACAAAGATTGCCACTTGTCATGGCGATATGGCATCGATTTAGCTTTGATTTCATTCACGGCCTTTGTTGCAAGATTCTTGACCAGCTTCTGTTGCCGATGTTCCAGCTCTTCGACTGGATGTTCAAATACAGAATTGATTTGATCTTAAAAACCTTAAATAATAATGATAATTATTATTGTAAGATATATCTGTTAATACCAATTTTGATAATTTCAAAGAATTTCTTACCAATAGATTTCATTCTTATGATTTCACAAAACTCTTGTTTTTTTTTTTTTTGTATTTATTTGTTTTGACAAATCAGCTGGCAGTCACGAAAAGAAACTCACCTTCCTGTGGTGGATGTGTTGTGAGGTTTCTTATGAGGTTTTTCGCAGAATACAAAATTGTGACAACCTCATAAGAAACCTCACAAAAACAACCTCATAAGAAATTGTGATTTGTGAGCATCACAACTCCAGAATAGGGCTGTAAACCACTGTTCAGTTATAACAAGATGGGAAAGCTTGTTGTCAAAATGACATTTGACCTTTGTATATACAAAGATTTGACTACGAACCTTTGTATATGGATTTACCAGGTAATATCAAGAATGGTTTTCTGCTTGGTTTGACAGTTTTTTGACAGTTTTTTACATTAGTTTGTAATGTGTGTTCTCTGCTTGCTTGCTTGAAAACCATTCTTGATAGTACTAGGTAAATCCATATACAAAGCTACGAACTAAAAAGCAGGTTAGCTGCAAGAGTATGCGTGTTTCTTTATTAAATCGGAGGACATTGACTATGATCTGCTCAGAGCTTCACTTTGACACATCCGTGATCTGATCTAATCTGCTCAGAGGTAAAAAAGAGAAACGCCATTTGACACATCCCTGATCTGATACTTCTAATCTGCTCAGAGGTGAAAAAGAAAAACGCCATATGGTTCATGTTTACTGCTAGAGTCTAGAGCATAGAGGACATATATTACCTAGATTCCCGACTTTCCTCGTCCCTTTCCGAAAACACCCGCAAATCTCCTCTGAGGTGAACTCTCACGATCCTCTCTTAATTTCGTGTCCGTGTAAATTTTATAAAGAAAAAAAAAACAAAACTTCACCTCAACCGTGGGCAAATTTTTTTCCTGGGCCCAAAGTGACAGAAGCCAAAAAAAAGAAGAAGAAAAAAAATCATTTGTTTATTTGATCGAGATGCAATCAATTGCACAGCAATATCTTCCCGCTTCTTGGGTAAGTGAACAATTTGTTTACATTCAGAATCAAATAACCCGATCAACTTTCAGAGAAGTTTCAAATTTAAATGAAATTACCGAAGAGTACAACAAACGCACCAGACTAATAAGCGAGTCAAAAAATGGAAACATCGAAGAATCTTTAGACACGAATAATTGCCGATGCGGCGTCGTTAACCTGCTTCCGACTGCGTCCAAACAAAGGCATAGAAAGATCTATGGAACTCAAATACACGCCTGAAGAGTATTTGAGAGAGATGCATGCCTTGGAAGGTTTCACGGAAGCCTTGCAATCATTTAAGTCTTCCCTAGGGAATGCTGAGTCCGAAAAACCACCTTCACAAGAAGACGAATTCCCAAAAGTCAAATTCCTTGGAACAGGATCTTGCATTCCACACAAAACACGGAATGTGAGTGCGATTTTATTGCAACCCCAAGCTGATTCGTATATTTTACTGGACTGTGGCGAAGGTACTCTTGGACAAATTATTCGATTGTATGGCCCATCCCTATGGCGAGATGTTGTTAGGAATATAAAAGCGATCTATCTGCATGCTGACCATCATATAGGTATATATTTCGTCTTGTGCTGTCTGAGACTTGATTCTAAAGAAAACAACTCTTAGGTTTAATAGGAATAATAAAGGAGCGGTCTAAGCTGCCTGGAGCAGGAAATATGCCTCTCTACCTGTTTGCTTCTTTTCAGATAAAATCATGGCTGAACTATTATAATGTCATCATTGAACCAATAGCCCAAAGCTACACATTAATTCCGAACGGTGATATGGTAAAAATTCTAAGCATTTAAAATTGAATGCCTTGACCTCTTTATGTATTTCTAGATTGATGTTCCTCTCAAATCGACTGGTTTAAAAAACATGGGCATTGAATCGATGTCCACATGTTTGGTTAAACATTGCCAACATTCGTTCGGAGTCTCGAGTTATTGGCTTCGAATTCAAAAGACGAACTTTCGGAGCCAATGGAAATCACATACAGCGGAGATACGATGCCATGCGAAGATTTAATTGAGCTGGGGGCGGATTCTACAATCCTCATACATGAAACAACGATGGAAGATGAGCTTCTGGATGAAGCGAAAATCAAAATGCACTGCACTGTTAGCCAGGCATTAAATGTAGCCCAAAAAATGAATGCCAAGCACACAATTCTGACACATTTCAGTCAGAGATATGCCAAATTGCCGAGAATACCTGAGGGCTTGTTAAATAATGTGGCGATTGCTTTTGATTTCATGCAGGTAATTGTTTGTTGGTCTTGTTAAAAAGGCTTTAACTTTTTTTTTCAATAGGTCTCGGTGGGCGATTTGAAGAACTTCTCCTCGATGTATCCAGTTATGAAATTGATGTTTTCCGAACATTATGAAGAAATGGAACGAAAAACTCAGATGAGATTGATAAAATCAGAACGGAAACGGAAGTCAACAACGTAGTTGTTAAGAGAATTTGTATTTATTTGAAACACTACTTGTTAACATTTGAATCTGTCCTGATGAAGCAGTCGCATACGGAGCCGCCGTCCAAGCAGCCATTGTAAGCGGCGACAAGAGCAGCCAAATTCAAGATGTCCTGCTCGTCGACGTAGCTCCATTGTCACTTGGTATCAAAACAGCGGGAGGAGTGATGGCGAAGATAATTGAACGCAACTGCAGGATACCTTGCAAGCAGACTCAAACCTTTTCCACCTATGCCGACAACCAGCCTGGTGTAACCATCAAAGTCTATGAAGGCGAACGTGTTATGACCAAAGACAACAACATCTTGGGCACATTCGATATCTCACACCACAGATCGAAGTGACATTCGACTTGGATGCCAACGGTATCTTGAACGTGTCCGCCAAGGAAACTGGAACAGGCAATACCAAGAATATCACCATCAAGAATGACAAGGGTCGCCTGTTGCAACCCGAAATCGACAGAATGGTGAACGAGGCTGAGAGGTACCAAGAGGAAGATGAGAAGCAATGACAGAAGATCGCATCTCGCAAGAGCATTGAAAGCTATGTGTTCGGAGTGAAACAAGCTGTCGATCAAGCTGGAGAGAAACTGAGCAGCCAAGAGAAGGAAACTGCCAGCAACGCATTCGAGGAAACCATCAAATGGCTGGACGCAAACACATTGGCTGACAAGGAAGAATACGAAGATAAAATGAAGAGCCTCTCTAGTGTATGCAGTCCGATAATGACGAAGATGCATAGTGGAGGAGCTAGTGGTCCACAGGGCTGTGGGCAACAATCTGGAGAATTCGGTGGCCATACTGGACCCACTGTTGAAGAAGTAGATTAATTCTCAATTCCTAGTCTTTTTCAAAGACCATAGATAAGCAATAGACTAACTTAAAACTTGTACTTTTAAATTTAGAACGCAATGAAGCCTCACTGTCATATAATTTAAGTTTGAATTTTAAGAAAAATAAAGAAAACTTTAAATTCAACTGAAAAAAAAATCAAATGTTTCATTTAAAAAGAAAACGTGTATTTGGGAAGATTTTTTCAAGTTCGTGGGTTTAAATGCGACTCGTTCCTATGAGTCAAACAACTGACAAGAATGGTTCCAACTAAGCGGTTTGGTATCGGCGTAAGTCTACTCAATTCTTCACAGGCACTCAGAGAATTGCTTGAATGGAGTTAGAAACTTAGGACTTTGTTCTCCAAGAGCTGTCACGCCACCCTTTGTGTATATTTTTGTTTATAAATTGTATCGTGACCAAAGAATTAGGTGAGCGTGTAAAAAATATAAATGCGTTTATTTCCAATAGAAAAAAAACTTTGATGTTAAATAAATTTTGTCGACAAATCGAACCACAGCATCTTCTTGTCATAAGTCGACACAAAAAGGTTGTCGCCCTTCGGGTGGATGGATATTTCTGAAATCCATTTGGAGTTTGTGAGCATTTTCTTCATGAGTTCCTGCTTAACAAGATTAGCTAACGGTATTTATACCTAAAACGTGTCATCAATTGAATGGCAAATTCTAATGCATCATTCCATTTTTCCATAGAGAATGGATTCATTTCGGCTTGAAGAATATTAAAGCCATTGGGCTTGAAAAATATTAAAGACATTCGTAACCAACTGCAATGAAAAAGATAAAATAACAAATTTAATGTCGTAACCCGTGCCGGTAAACAAGATTGTTGATAGTTGGAGCACATGAATACGGACTCAGAACCGTTCCAATCGTGAAAATCGAGTGAGTAGATTAGAAATTACAATGGAATATGTCTTTCAGTTTCAAATTTTTTCTTCAATTGTTTGCAAATTTGCTGATAGTGCGACACATATTCTTCTGTAATTACTTATCTACTTACTCGATTTTGACGATTGGAACTGTTCTGAGTCCGTATTTATATGCTGCAACTTTTCCACTTTAGTTTTTTACAATAAAATCAAAATTGAAAAAAAATATCACTAAAAAGTCAATCATTCAGGTTCATTGCGTTTAACCAAGTTCCGGAATGCATTTTGTATAGGATTTTTTTTTCAATTTTGATTTTATTGAAAAACTCTATTGTGGAATAGTTGGAGCACATGAATACGGACTCAGAACCGTTCCAATCGTGAAAATCGAGTGAGTAGATTAGAAATTACAATCGAATATGTCTTTCAGTTTCAAATTTTTTCTTCAATTGTTTGCAAATTTGCTGATAGTGCGACACATATTCTTCTGTAATTACTTATCTACTTACTCGATTTTGACGATTGGAACTGTTCTGAGTCCGTATTTATATGCTGCAACTTTTCCACTTTAGTTTTTTACAATAAAATCAAAATTGAAAAAAAATATCACTAAAAAGTCAATCATTCAGGTTCATTGCGTTTAACCAAGTTCCGGAATGCATTTTGTATAGGATTTTTTTTTCAATTTTGATTTTATTGAAAAACTCTATTGTGGAATAGTTGGAGCACATGAATACGGACTCAGAACCGTTCCAATCGTGAAAATCGAGTGAGTAGATTAGAAATTACAATCGAATATGTCTTTCAGTTTCAAATTTTTTCTTCAATTGTTTGCAAATTTGCTGATAGTGCGACACATATTCTTCTGTAATTACTTATCTACTTACTCGATTTTGACGATTGGAACTGTTCTGAGTCCGTATTTATATGCTGCAACTTTTCCACTTTAGTTTTTTACAATAAAATCAAAATTGAAAAAAAATATCACTAAAAAGTCAATCATTCAGGTTCATTGCGTTTAACCAAGTTCCGGAATGCATTTTGTATAGGATTTTTTTTCAATTTTGATCTTATTGAAAAACTCTATTGTGGAATAGTTGGAGCACATGAATATGGACTCAGAACCGTTCCAATCGTGAAAATCGAGTGAGTCCAATGGAATGGTTTCAGAAGACTTGTAGGCTCTTCGGAATGCTTCTGGACGACAAATGGAAAATGACATGAATGATTGACTTTTAAGTGATTCTTTTATCAATTTTGATTTTATATTAGAATTAATTAGAATAATTAACAATTCAAAGCACATAAAATTAAACATTGAAACCATTCCAATTCGAAACTCGAAAGCACAAATTAAAAAAAACTCGCGCCAAAAGTAAATTTGTCCCGGGACAATTTATATTGCTACAACTAAAAACTACACATTTATACTCACTTTGAACCTGAAAAGATAGCACTAAACAAAAAGTATTAAAATTTGCACAAAATATTTTTGAATAAACACAATATTATTTTATTTTGTTCAACTTGAACTGCACAACACAATTTAGAACTTTCCGAATGAATAAAAAACTTATTAATTGCCAATGTCAAATATTGTTGACATTAGCTGTCAAAAGTTTCACCACAGGAAATACGAAACTAAAGGCCCGATTGTATTTATGTTGTTTGTTCCTAAGCATTCCTAAGGGTGTCGCATACTATTTCGACTTTTTTTTGCGTTCTTTTTAAGATTTTTAATATTTTTGATACAAATATTGGTAAACAATAATGTAATTATATGCTTAAAGTGCAAAGAAACAAAATTATATATTTATTTTTCATATTACATGCATTTTTTTGCGTGTTAAGGTTTTTTTGAAAAATTTGAGCTCAACGGAATCTACTTTTTTGAAATTTGAGCTAAAGGTTTTACACCACGACTGTAATGAGCACACAGGCCTTAAAATTGCATAAGTATTAGTGAGAGGTCCCATAAGAAATGCATTGGAAAACTAACACTTATGCACTTTTAAGGTATAAATGTGAAAAATTTCAGCTTGTAGGCCGAAAGAGAGCGAACCACCGAAGTCGGGCCTCTAGGTAATATATGTCCTCTATGGTCTAGACTCTAGAGTATGAGTTTACTATCTCAGTCATAGAGAATATATAATACCTAGAGTCGCGACTTCGGGTGTTCGCTCTCTTTTTGCCTACAAGCTGAAATTTGTTCGTTTTATACTAACCCAGTGAGAATGTGTTAGTTTTCCAATGCTTTTTAAATGGCAGACTGCACCAATACATTCGCACTGACCTAGGTACAGTGCTCAGGTTTGAGTCGAGGTGGGTGTCCTGGGCTCAGATTTCAAAAATAAGATTCCGTTGAGCTCAAAATTTTCAAAAAAAACTTAAACATACAAAAAAATGCATGTAATATAAAAAATAAATACATTATATTGTTTCTTTGCACCTGTGACAAATAATTGCACCATTATTTACCAATATTTGTATCAAAAAAATTAATAAATCTTAAAAAGAACACAAGAAAAAGTCGAAATGGTTTGCTTACACCTTGAGAGCATACAAGGAAAATGAGATCGTGCCTTTAGGCCGTGTGTGAATTGCGTTAAAATGTGTATTAAAACTTGACGTTTGGTTAAAATTTGACGTTTAGTGAAAAAAGGGAACAAATTTAGCCATTTGCTGTGTGAATTGCGTTAAAAGGGATTTTTTTAACCAACATTTCTGCTTAGTTCTAAGAAATTTCCCTCATTATTTACGAAATCCCCCTCAACGAAAGATGTTTTTATTCTTCTAGGTAAAATAAATTTGTCTTCAAAACCAAACTTTAAGCAACAAATTTCATGAAAAGTCACTAAAAATAACAAACAAACTTTGTTTTATTTATTTTTCTAGATTTTACAGTGGTAATATGATATTTTGAAGCAATAGTAAGAAAATCTTCAAACAAAAATTTCCCTTTTTGGATGATTGTTTTTTTCCGTGTGGTAACACTGCAAAACATGTTCTCCCAGCTGACATCTGTTATCATTCTCAAAAGAAAGAAAAATTATTTCGTTTTTTGGCTTTAAAATATGATGAAACAAAAGTATTTCATTTCAATCTCTCGAAATATCAATGCAATTATTAATTCTTTATTACATAGAACTAAATAAAACGGAGAAAAATGGAACAAATCAACAGAACAGAAGAAAACTTCTCTATCATTCATTTGAAAAAAAGACACGTCAAAATTTTAACCCATTTAACCTGCTCCACAGCAGGATAAATTTTAACCCATTTTATTCACCACGCTAGTGTCAAGTTTTAACCAAACGTCAAGTTTTAATACACATTTTAACGCAATTCACACACGGCCTTAGTCTCGCATTTGCTGTGGTGAAATTTTTGACAGCTAATGTCAACAATATTTGACATTGACAATTAAATAGAAAAATGCAAAGAAAGGGAGTATTGCAAAAATGCAAATTCTATTTCTATATACTTATTTGCTGGATATGTTTTAAGACATTGGGAAATTATCATCAGGTAAGAATACTGAAAGGAAAGGTCAGCCCTCTAGAAATCATCAACAGTAAGAAAAGTGCATACAATATTTCTTTCATTTCAATCAATTAACAATCATATTCCTTCAAAGAAATTCGTAAAATCGATGAAAATGAAGACAGTATATCCATTGACGTCGGAACAACGCTCAAGGAAGCCAGACATAAAAAATGGAAGCCGATCGCTACGCACGACTCAAGACCGAATACGTAAGTAAAATGAAAAGCGCAACATTCAAGGATTCATAACTTTTGCTTCTATCTCTCTTAGAATGGGAAACAAGTCGAATACCAACTATTCAGACTATCATGTCGAGAAGGACATCGAAAAGCTTGACACCGACCTGGACGTCAAACAAGAAGAAATCAAAGCTGTCGAAGTGAAAAAGGAGCAAGCCGACGAAGTTCTCAAAGAGAAGAAAAAAGAGTCTGGCAAAATTGGCCGTGATCTGGCCAAAGTCGATCAAGAAATTCGTGAATTCGAGACTTCCATCAACAAAAAACGTCTTTCAAAGAAATTCGTAAAATCGATGAAAATGAAGACAATGTATCAATTGACGTCGGAACACCGCTCAACTACAAATCATACCACTTGACGACAAAATACTACAAAACAAATCTCTTGCTGCTTCCACTCGACACCGAACTTGACCATATGCCAGCAGAAATCATCGAGAGTGTTGAAGCTTTTTTTATTTACTTCGATTCAGGAAATGTAAGTTCTTGAAGTCAGAAATTGAATCGATGTTAAATATCAGTTTTAAAGCGAGGATTCTCCAAGCGCATTGGCTTCTATGCTAACTTTGTGAAAACCCACCAAATTGAACTGGGAATTCTGCTGTGCGACCGGCTGTACGATGACTCAAACGAAGGCATACCCTACAAAGATGCCAAACAGGGCTCAAATCTCCTCTTCGATGTGATAGAGCTGGAGCGGTCCCGCGAAGAAGACGAAGAGGACAATCCGAACGACCCACTTGGTTATGACGAAGTCCAACAGGCCTTAAAGAGTTTCGTTTGGTCTAACATCGATAATAGTTCTGGTGGTAAGTTGCTTCTTTATTCTCAATTGAGTGACTCAATCCAAAATCTCCCTTTCAGCAAATAAAAACTTTCTTAAAACCATCGGACTGGCGTCGCCGAATAACGCCCCCGAAACGAGCTCGGATGAGAATTCTGTGGAAGCTCAGCTAGAAATATTTGAAAATCTGCTATCCCAGGTGCAGTCATTTCGCACAGAAACCGCCTCATGGTCCAGAGACCAAGTAGTCGATCATGCAGAAAAACTCGCCGAGGGATTTGTTCGCATGATGAACGAAGGAGGCGTCGATGACGATGACGACGACGACGCTGGCAAGTCAACAGACATTAGTGCGAACACCAAATAGTTCTTCACTGAAAGAACACTGTTAAACTGTTAGGATACCATGTAATTGTTTAGGGAATTTAATTAAAGTGTAAAATATAATCCAATTAGAAAGTTAGTGGCGTCAAAGTTCGTCTAAGCTGTTTTCTTTTCTAAGGATTACAGAGATGTTTCTCTTCTTTATAGTGAAACTACAGACGCATGAGAAACGTGATGACTTCGGCGTTCTGGATGTTTGTTGGCATCCGGTGCAGCCGTGGGTGTTCTCCACTGGAGCTGATGCAACCAATCATACTCATATCACAACTTTAAAACCTCACATCGGAATGTTCCAGTACGATGACTACGAACAAGTAGTAGTCGTACATTTGCCAGGACTCATTCCAGATTCAATTAAAAACAAGGGTTTGGGTATTCAGTTTCTCAAGTACGCTGAGAGGTGTTCGGTATTGATGTTCGGGCTAGACGCTTCTAGCGAAGAGCCCTGGAAGCGTTACGAGATTCTTTATAATTAAATCAATCAATTTAGCCAACAGTTGGGAATAATTGTTGCAAATAAGGTCGACGAACAAGAAGCCGAACTGAATGGAACTGAAAGGAACTCGAACAGCGACTTAACCAACCAGTAATCTGAATCAGTGTAAAGAATGGTACAAATCTAGCAAAGCTCTTGGTGGTCATCCGCGAGTACTATGATGCACGGAGAAAAAAAGAATCCGGGGACACTTTAAATATCTGAATAAAATTGTAGGTCTGAAATTCTTGTTTGCATTAGAACTGTTTGTATTGTAATAAAAATAATAATACAAAATTGTCGTTTTTTCGTCCCGCTTTTACAATCCTTCAGATGTCGGCAACCAAAATGAGATGTTAGTGCACGCCGACCGACGCCAACATCATGTACTTAGGGTTGAATTGCACACACTGCAATGCATCAAACCTTGGCAGTTGGGTGGATTAGAGTTGGAATAACTGATATCAACTGTTCACTAAGATCACCGTCAACCGAACCAGCATGTCGGATTATTTTTTCCATCAAATTATAGAAATGCCAGCGAATGAGACTTCCAGTCCGGCGTCATTTGATTCTATGCGGCTCTTTATATGGCCCAGTGTGTTTTTGAAGTGCATTTCGATTTGTTTTGTATCTTCGCTTGGTTTTGATTCACCGTTTACACGTGAGAAATGCTAAAATGGAACAGTGTGAGATTGGTCACAACAAATGGTAAGGACAAATGAACTCACTTATTCATATTCATTCGGTCGAGGATTTGAGTTGTAGTTTCCAGGACCTTGTCAACATAATCGACACGATCCTGACAGAACTCTTGGGCGAGACTCAGCAGAGCGACTAACAGCGAGATAGTGTCTTCCAGAGGCATATCAGTGGATGCTGAAAACTTCGAATAGTTCGACTTCTGGAGGGATCGCTGAACGAAAATTCGTTTTAAAGAAGTCTCGAAGGAGGAATAAAGACAAACCTTAGCTTTTCTCTAATTATACGCAGCTTGTCGATCAATCATACAACAGATTTTGGCTTGTAATTTTTTTTTTATTTACAAAATTCATCTGTCACTTTGGGCAACAGGAAAAAAAATTTACCCACGGCAGAGTACTCACTTTTTGTTTTCACCTCTTACACAGATTCACGGACACGAAAAAAAGAGAGGATTGTGAGAGTTCACCACGGAAAAATTTTGAGGGTGTTTTCGGCAAGGGAGGAAAAGGTCGCGACTCTAGGTATTATATAAAGTTTGTTCAATAAGAATAAGTGTAGGTTAGAACAGCACAGAAAAGTGTAGAACAGAACAGATCAGCACAGAAATATCAGACAAGTTAGAACAGTCATCGAAACGTCAGCTGTGAAAACTTAAATCAGAAAAAAAAACTCCCTGCATTGTTTTCTTCAACACACATGTTTGAAACTGTAATTTATTTAAGGAATTAGATCTTTAAAAAATCAAGCAAATAAATATTAACTATTTTATGAGCAAAATCAAAAAATCTTTCATTATTGCCTTAAGTGAATTAATTCACTTAACTAAGTGAATTAATTCACTTAACTAAGTGAATTAATTCACTTAACCTCAAAACACAAAACAATAACAAAGACAAAAAGAAACAACAACACTTTGACAGTTGTCATGATTCTGTTCTAGGTTACTCTTCCTCAAAAGCAAGTACAGAAAATCCTGTTCTTTTTTACGCTAACCTACGCTAAACTGTTCTAGAAAAAGTCATTGAACAGCAAACTAGATTGTTCTAGAACACTCTAGCACAGAAAAAGTGTCATTGAACAGGAAAATGTTGTACTTTTCTGTCCAATACAGTCCAGCACAGACTCATTGAACAGACTTATATTCTCTATGATCTCAGTAAACCACCTGATTTTTGTTGCTGTTTTTTCTCATTCATCACATACACGCAAATAAAATTTGTGGTATCCCGGAGGGTAAAACGCAAGTCAGTTTCCGATCTCCTTTTGTCTCTGACGTTTACTTGAATAAAGAAATTCGAAAGAAATTTGTAAGTGCGTGTGCGTGTCATTACCAACAATCTGTTTGGAAAATAATTAGTGAAACACAATTGTATTAAAAAAAAACAAGGTCGAGAAACTTTAAAATAAGTTGGCAGTGAATTTTGAAAGCATGAGAAATTGATAAATTCCTTAAACCTTTTTCATGAGGTAATAACAGTAAAGAAAAACAAGAAGAAGGTACTTTCATTACGTTGGCTTCGTAGAGCGTTCGATCAAAGTTCACTTGGCTTAGAAGTAATCATGTTATGAAGGATTAGATTTTCAAGATATTCCAAGAGTGATAAAGTGTTCGGGTGGTTTTGATTCCATCTTCATTGACATTTTGAGGAGCAGTTATTGCCAAAAGGAACCGATATCATAGCTCAGGTACATGCATTTTGCATTATCCTCATGATTCTGGCGTTGTCCATGGGTCACACTCACAAGGCACCACCTCTTGATCACATTGAGCGCATTGCGAAACCTAGTGACTACGTAGCCAACTCGTTCTGACAATAACTAATAAACCAATCAGACCGAGTTGACTACGTAGTCACTAGGTTTCGGAATGCGCACATAATTTCGCTTATAAAAGTTAGCTGGACTCCAAACTCGGTCCCTAGCTAGCTTTCACCATTTCAGATCCAAAGATCTTAAAGCCTTCAAAACGGGATTTATTCGTATTTTGTGAACACGGCAGACTCACGTCACTGCAAGTACTAAAGACATCTGGTGATTTGGCTCTGACTAACATCGGCCGTGGGATTGTGTCCATTGGCGGCCTGCCAGAAATTGCTTTTCGACGGGATACTGTGCTCCTAGGTGGTTCCATTTCACGTTCGCTAGTCGAAGAGCCGGTGAGAACGATGACTTCCTGATTATTGCTGATTTCTGGAGTAAATTGACACTCGGAATCAGAGTTTTCCCTGTGGGAAGTGGTAGTTTCTCGGTGGCGGAGGGCGGATGACTTCAGGAACTGCGAAAGTATTCGTTGGGGTGAGGGCTTGGCCAAGTTGGATACTCTCGGCGGGACTGGCACTCATAGCCGACGGTGGTCTAGTGTTTGGAGGCGTTGGAGGTCTTTTCTTCTGTGCGCTTTTTGTCGCCACCGGTGGAGGGTGGCATCTTCTGTTTGCCCACTCCAACCTTTGCGATACTGACTTTCATATATTTGCTTGTTGTCGTTGCTGGATTCGATAGGGTATGACGGTGCATGCCGCGTGTCGAGATGCTAAGCACACCGACTGGTGCCAAATCTGTCAGTTTAATTTTTGTAGTCGGTTTCGGAGTTGAAGGCGATTTTTCTGTCTGGTTTTTAGCTGGTTGTTGACACGGTTTCGGAGACATTTTTGTTTAATTGGAGTCGCTTTTCGTTTCAGATTCGATAACGAGTTCTGGTGGTTTCGGTGCTTTCGAACGACTCTTTGACTACTGGGATAGATTTCGGGTAGTCCTGCCAATATTTTCGTTTGTTACAAACTTTTGGTTGCTTGTTGTTCTTCTTTGAGCAGAATTCTCTTAACTTCACCCTCGCTGTCTTGATAATGGGCTGAGTTTCTCTTATCGATTCTGATGAGTTGTCTTTTTGCTTTGAACTGTCTGCAGGTTTTTGTATCCTTCGAAATGGAGGAGTTTCGTCTTCTTCTTGCTTTTTAGCCGATGTTCTTTTTGGAGTTTTCTCGTTCCTTTCGGTTTAATCGTGCTTTTTAGCGAGGGATTTTCTTACACGTCCATCACTCCTGTCGTCAGATTTCTTGACCTTCTCTTGACTCAGTAGTCTCCTTGCTATCTGAACTATCATCTCCCTCTTCGAAATGTTTACACTCGGCAGCTTGTTCCACTCCATAATCCAGTTTAGATGGGTCACGTTCCTTGTAAACCTGAAAATATTCTTAATTGAGATCCTCTTCCACTTGTGTGCGCCACCTGAGTCGCAGTCTTCCTCTCCTTCTGCGTCCCTCGGGAATAGTGTCGAAGGCTTTCCGGGCCGGAGCATTGGTGTCCATGCGCTCTAAATGACCGAGCCATCTAAGTCTCTGGACCTTTACCCTTCTGGCTAGATCCACGTCGTTGTACAACCCGTAAAGGTTCTACTATGATGTTCCCTTGTTTATCTTTGCAGGCATCGGTTCTTTCCTGTTTTACCTTCCGACAAAACCTCCGAACTTCATTCCTGCTGTTGGCTCTCGCAACATCTTCGATCTGATTACTTTACGCAGACGGAAAATTTCATTTCATCACATGTGACTATCACAAATCATTTTAGAATTTAGCCGATTTCACCCCGGGTTCTTATATGCGGCCCAATCGAGGTAACCGTCGGAGCGGAATTTTCTCCGATTTCCTCCAAATTTTGCTTCGAGATAGTTCTCCGACGGCAACAGGCAAAATGTCTCCGATTCGGAGGAAATCGGAGAAAATTCCGCTCCCACAGTTTCCTCGATTTGGCCGATGTATTAAATTTCAGGAAACACTGTTGTAATCCTTCCTTTACTTTTCAGTTACTCAAATCTCTGAAGATCTAAAAAAATGACAAACCGTAAACCAACAGCAATTTCACGTATGAAACAAGACTACTTGCGTCTCAAAAAAGATCCAGTTCCATATATCACAGCAGAACCATTGCCATCGAACTTGCTCGAATGGCATTATGTTGTCAAAGGGCCTGAAGATTCACCGTACGAAGGTGGCTACTACCATGGCACGCTACTGTTTCCGCGTGAATTTCCATTCAAACCGCCATCAATTTACATGTTCACACCAAATGGTCGTTTTAAAACAAATACACGCTTGTGTTTGAGTATATCAGGTAAGGATTTAAGGATTAAGTGTCAGAAAAGAATCTTCATTCATCTTTTTCCTTAGATTTCCATCCGGATACCTGGAATCCAACATGGTCTGTTGGTACAATTTTAACTGGATTACTTAGTTTCATGGTATTTTCTTCGTGTTAAGTTATGCTCCAAACAGATGTGCAGAATTTCTGCACGCAGCGCTGCATGCAGGTTGCTGATTGATATTCTGGAACTCGTCGATCGGTTGTAAATTTCCGAAGTGTACGGTTCGAAGGATTTGTTGTTGCCGAGAATTTGCGCCGTCGATGCTGTTAGCTTAGGATCCAAGAGCAAGGAGTTGCGCACTCCATGCTTGACGATTTTCTCCTTCAGAGCGGCCCAATCCCAGAGGTTGGTTAGTTTTATTCCACATTTCGTGTTGTAAGACTCCCCTACTCACCGGAGAGCCTTCATATGTTTCATAGGGGCCATCCTTGGGGGCCAGTTCCCAACTGGCTTCCAGAGCTCCATAGCAGATGGTATCGAAGATCTGTTGGTTAAGAAATTGGGCGCCTTCATTATCGAACTGATGACGCATAGTCATTAAAGCATCAGCCATACCTTGGACTTCAATTCTAATTGGACGATGTCGCATATTGGACTTCTAAGCACTGGATAATAGTTGACACCGATGATTTTGTTGAGCGTTTTCGTGACTATTTTGGTGACTTCTTTGAGCTTCTGGACATCGTATTTCTTCTGTGGCGCGACAAAAGCAATTAAAGCGATCGACGCCAAATTGAAGACGGCTTTTTCATCTGGAGCTGAATGCTCGACAATTTGTGTGAACAGATTATTGCATTTGATTACTTACTTACTTAAGATGGCGCTACAGTCCGGGGTGGACTTGGGCCGCAACCAACAAACCTCTCCAGCCAGCTCGGTCCCTAGCTAGCTGTCTCCAGTTTCGCACGCCGAGTTGGTTGAGGTCTTCTTCAACTTGCGCGCGCCACTTAAGCCTTCGTCTTCCTCTACTGCGCCTTCCCTCTGGGATGGATTCGATATGTACCTATCAGTTTGTTGACAAACGGCTTCAGACGTTCACATAGTACTGCTTAGGAGGCTGATGCCTCTGTAGTTGGTGCTGTTTAGAGGGTCTCCTTTCTTCATGCTCTCCTCCGACCATATTCTGCAGATGAGTTGGTGCATGCTCCTAACCAAGTCATCGCCGGCTGCTTTGAAGAGTTCGGCAGTGATGCCGTCAGCTCCCGCGGCTTTGGTGTTCTTAAGCTTAGATATTGCTATCTTCACTTCTTCAAGGTGGGGAAGACGGAAGTCTTGGCTTGCTTCCGTCGTCTTCATTGAATGGTTCATTCTGTCTGACAGCGGAATTCGGTTCGTCATCGCCGTTGTACAGTCTGCAGAAGTGGTCCTTCCAAATCCTCAGCATTGACTGTGACTCTACTACGATATTTCCCTGTTGGTCTTTACAGGCCTCAGTTCGTGGAGTCATTCGAAACTTCCGAACCTCATTCCTGTTTTTTAGTCTCTCAACATCCTCGATCGATCGCTTTTCATGCTCTCTCTTTCTCTTTCTGAAAAGCTTGTGTTCTTCTCTCCTCTTCTGCTCGTAGAGCTCCCGAGCTGATCTCGTCCTCCTGTGCAGCGCTGCTTTGTATGCTTCTTGCTTGGCTGCATGTACCTGCCTGCATTCTTCATCAAACCAGGGATTTCGTTTTGATGGCCGCAAACCTAGCACATCAGAGGCAACATCCCTAATGGTTCTCAATAGTCGATGCTGGCTGTATCGGACTTCTCCTGAGGTTACTTGACACTCGGTCGGAAAAGGATCTGGCGATCTTTTGCGATAGTAGTCGTCCGACGTTATACTTTCTTCTAGCACTTCCTGTTTTTGGCTTTGGTCGAGATATCCGCTGCATTACCTTGGCTACAACGAGGTAGTGGTCTGAGTTGATGTTGGCCTCTCGGAAGGTTCGGACATCAATAATGCTTGACAGTTGATTGGTCTGGAGACCTCCAGGTCGCCTTGTGGATGTTGAGATGTGGGAACCGTGTGCTATCCGTTATCGCTGGTCAAGGAGCTCGTAGAACTTGTCCTTGGTGTCGTCATCTTTCTCTTCTGTGGGGGCGTGAGCGCATATTAGGCTTATGTTGCCGAATTTAGCCTTTATCCGGATTGTCGTGAGGCGCTCGTTGACAGCTCTGAAGCTTAGGACATGCGGCCTAAGCCTGCCTCCAACGACAAAGCCACATCCAAGCAGACGCTGTTGTTGTTCCCTGTAGCAGTCGCCATAGTAGATATCACAGTTTTTCATTATCCTTTTGCCCGGCCCATCCCATCGCATTTCCTGGATCTCGGTTATATCCGCTTTATAACGGTCTAGGGCCTCCGCTAGTTGCTCGGCTGCGCGTGGTCTGTTAAGGGACCTAACATTCCACGTGCAGATCCGAATCTCGTTGTCCTTATTTCGTTTGCATGGTTCGTCATCAGTAAATCCGTCCGTATCCGAGACTTGTTGATGCTTCGCAACTAGCTTTTCTTTATGTGATTGGGAAGTCGACCCAAAGCGCGACCCCCAACCTGGAGGGCCAGGTCCTTGTTTAAACTCCAAGGGCGAAGAGCCGAATAAACCGCTCCTTTTGAAGTTCCATTCCTGCTTATTTAATTTTCCAAACTGACAATTTGAAATAACACACTACGTCAACAGTGTCAATATAAGCATTGCCAGATGTCAATTATTTTGAAAATTTAGTTTTTCAATTATGGCTGCAATGAAACTAGACAGAAAAAGACGCAGCGCTGTTCTGCATGCAGAATTTACTGCGCAGAAATTCTGCACGTCTGTTTTGAGCTTCAAGTTATAAAAAATATTTAATTCGTTCTCTTATTTCAGCTAGAAAATACACCAACCTTAGGTTCTACAGAAAGTTCGCTATATGAAAAACAACAATACGCCAAGAAGTCGCTAGCTTTCAATTTGAAAAATTCAAATTTTCGTGAGCTTTTCCCCCAAATATGCGATGAAATCAGCTGTCGTTTAAAAAAACAACAACAACTTCTGCAAGCTTCAGCGTCCCGCAGCAAATTAATATCAAAAACCAATTCGGGTAGAGACAGTGACGGCGAACTATCACCAGAAAACAATAGTTCGGCGGGACAATGCGAGAATAACGTAAATAATCCAGGAAATGGCTCTTACAGTGGTAAATATGGAAGCATTGCAATCGGCGATAACATGATGGATTTCATCGATAATTCCAAAAACGATAACAACAACTTAAACAATAACTCGATGAAGAAGAAGGCGAATGGCTACTGTAACTGGCATTCGATATATTCAAATTTAATAGCGATAATTAGTTTTGCAATATTCGCGTTAGTCGTAAATTACGTGATTAAGAATTTGAAGTAGTTTAATTGTATTTTTATTTTATTAGTTTTCGAAGATCATTTCTTTTGACAGCAAATAAATAACTTCTATCAAAGTTTACTGCTTACTTACTGTATAGACCCGAGAAAATAAGTACAAACACACACTTGTTGTTTTTAGTTTCACTACTTTATTAATCTCCGTATAACACCTTCACTCTGTGACTGCACATTAACGACTGTTCTAGCAGAACAGGTTCTCATTATTTAAAGTAACGGATTATCTTCTTGCTGTGGCATAGGTCTCCACACTTACTTATTCTGGAGAGGTATCTTTGTATATGGAATATACAAAGGAGGTATTCTTCAACGCTGGTTAAACCGTTGCGGGCTCGTTCCGAATAGTTAGAAAACAGCATTACTTACTTACTTAAGGTGGCGCTACAGTCCGGTGTGGACTTGGGCCTCAATCAACAGAGTAGATTCCTATAGTAGGTGGCTAGACCCAGAAAGCTTCGGAGTTGATGTTTGTCCTGTGGTGTTGGCCAATTCTTCACGGTGTCAACCTTATCAGGATCGGTCTTAACTCCTTGGGATGAGATGATATGTCCCAGGTATTTCACTTCGGTTTTGAAGAGTGAACAATTTTCTGGATTGAGTTTGAGGTGGGCTTCTCGAAGTCTTTGAAGCACGGCTTTCAGATTTGTACAATGTTCGTTAAATGTTTTCCCGTATACGATGACGTCATCCAAATAGACCAGGCAAGATTTCCAAGTGAGTCCTTGTAGGACGCATTCCAAAAGTCGCTGGAGCATTGCACAGTCCAAAAGGCATACCTTTGAACTGCCACAATCCGTTTCCTGTCGAGAACGCTGTCTTCTCTTTGTCTTCAGGATGGATTTCTACTTGCTAGTATCCACTTTTCAGGTCCAACGTTGAGAACCATTGTGCTCCTTCCATTGCGTCCAGAGTATCACTGATCCTAGGCAGAGGGTAGCTATCCTTCTTGGTCACATCATTCAACCTTCGATAGTCTACGCAAAAGCGGGTTGATCCGTCTTTCTTCTTTACCAGGACCACTGGAGACGCCCAAGGGCTTTTAGAGTTTTCGTTCAGACCCTCTTCTTTCATGGTGGTTATCAGTTCTTCAACCTCACCTTGTTTGGCTAGTGGAAGGCGTCTTGCAGGTTGACGGATCGGCTTTGCATCCCCGGTGTTGATTCGATGTTGAACCAGTTGTGTTCTGCCATATTTCCCTTGCGATGACGAAAAGATGTCTACAAATGCTTCGAGGAGACCTTCTGCAGTTCTTCGTTGTTGGTGACCAAGATTAGATGACTTGAGAATGTTCGTCTTTATGGAGCTCAGTTCTTCGGACTTCAAGGTTTGCCTTGGCTCTTCTTCGTTGATCCTTGTTATCGCTGATACTGATACAGATTCGCATTGTCCAACAATCTCACCTTTTCTAAGCTTAACTTCGTGCGGCTTGGTGTTCAGTATTCGTAGGGGAACCATGTTCTTTACAGGGCTAACAAGAGTCTTCCCAATGGTGACGTTTTGGGAGGACTTTACAGATGCTGGTTTGACCATGAGTTATCGAAGGCTGCCAGTCTTACCCTTCGATTTCGTCCACCCGAATACTTCTGAAGAAGCAGGCAAAGTCAGATCTACTTTGATGACGGTTTTCACAGATAACGAGGTCTCATACGAGTGGATCCCATAAATCATCGAAATCTCGATGTATCGATTTTTCAGGACTTGGTTGCCGATGTCCAATATCACTCCGTGATCTTTCATGAAACGTCGCTATCAGGAACAGGTGAGAGAATTCCAACTCTGCCATCCGGATCTTAAGACGTACATACCTCACCATACACCTTTGCGGCTTCTCCAGTTGCAGTTCTAGACGATAGACCATGTCTTCTTAACGAGGTCCTGCCATACAATGGACGGCGGCGTGGCACCGGTGTCGATGGTAGCCACACATTTGTTGCCGTTTATACTTGCTTCCAAGGTCAGGCTCTTGTTTTCTAGAAACCTGGATGATGTTTCTGGGGCCATCGATACCAGAAACCAGCTTCTTTCCATCGAAGTTGGTTCTTATTCGTTTTCCGGGTGGGAAACAACGTTCTTGTTGATGTTACTTTGACTTGTTGGAACTATTTCTGCTTCCACAGTGTTGGCATGAGGTTCCTCTTCGCGGTAATCTGCACTGTCGTTGTAGATGCCCAGTCTTGTTGCAGTTCTAGCATCTCGCTGACTCCTTTCCACAGTAGCCTTCTGACAAGAACATCCTTGGATTTGCAATTCTCTACCGCGGTGAACGTTTGGGAAGCTTGTTCTGCGGCTTCCATTGTCAGAGCGAAAGTCAGTGCGAATAGCTCTTTGGAGATTAATATCGGCCACAGCTCTCAGAAAGACTTCATTTATTATACCGTTGCCAGCTGTTGGATATGCAAGGCTCGATATCTGCCTGAAGCTGCTGCAGACTTTCACCTCTTTCCTGTGCCCTATTGTTTAGCTGAAGACTTCTGTCATGTGGCTATCCCAAAACCGCTGTTCGATTGCGTTTACCAGAACTTCGAAGTCACCACTCCTCTCTGCTGGGATGGTTTGTAAGAGTCCAGCAGCTGCTCCTTTTAAGGCAAGCGTAAGAGCAATGTATTTTTCGTCAGCGTCTTGAAAAGTTTTATACCTCGAAAAAACACCCGTTATATTGAATTTATAGTAGTTGCAGCACCGGGAATCGACGACAGCGACGTCTGGAACGCGATACTGAACTAAAATCTTTAGTCGTGTTTTTTTCAATACTCAGTAGCCAGCAAACTAATCAAGTGCGAATAAAACGCTTCAACTAACTTTATCTGTCAAATTCAATTTGTATGGCAAAATGGACCTGAGGGTTGCGTCTCGGATTACAAAAATTAGCAAATACTTCAACCTAAGTGAGATTTGAATAATTCTTCTTAACGCTATCAGCGCTGTCTTCATTTCAATAATTGAAAGTTCTATCGCCGAATTGTTGTTGTTTGTCAAGAGAAATTTTGCTGTGCTGGCTACTGGGTAGTGAAAAAAAAACACGGCTTTTGTATATAGAATAACTGCCAGCGCCACGCCAAGACGGGACGTTTTTCCAACCAAAGAATCACTAGGCTGCAACTACCATAAATTCCATCTACAAAGCCCTGGTGAATAAAGAATGTCCTTCATCTTTGACTTACCACTTACCCTGAGGCTCCACAAAAGTAAAATACAATCCAACTTCTCTTCTGCAATCTCATCCGCAATCCAGTGTTTTTTTTTTTTTTGACTGGGCATATTATGTCTTGCCATCAGCAAGTAAATGTGTCAAAAAGTCTATGGAAAATGGACGCTCAACACTAAATACAACACAAACGTCAAATTGATGACAAGATTTTGATCCCCTCAAAAAAATCCAGACTGCGATGACCGGATCATGGACTGGATGTGGGATTGTTGGTCTCTATTGGATTATCTGATGACAGGCCTATAGTCCTGTCATCGGAAATGTTCAATGGAGACCCCAAGTTAGAAAACGGTTTCCTTCAAATTCAAATTCAAAATAAATAACAGGCAATGTAAGTACCAATATAGAATGTGTAGCTTTTTTTTAATAGATTACCGTTAAGTTTGCTTTTTATATAAAATAACTAGATTAAAAAACAAGAAGTCGAAAACACCATACATAAAATGACGTGCTTCTACTCGACTTAATTAAAAGAAAAAAAAAAGAACATAATACAATTGTGTGTGTGTGCATGTGTAATATTTCCTTGTCTTGGCTTCTTGTTTTGTGTGTGTGTGAATGAATTAACTTAAATACAATTTAATACAGTGGTGATTTATAAAAAAAAAAGAGAAAACAATAAGAGCGACAAGATACAATATATCCATAGCGTTGTTCGTGCATGAAGACAGTATACCCATACAGCAAAAGAGCCCGTTTTCATTTGGTTCCTATCAATCAACCAGCCTCAATGAATGGAATGGAATGGAAGATAAAACATTTTCTTTGAACAAAATAATAGAATCGAGGTTAATTTGAATACAACCGGGCTTCGATATGAACAAATGATCCATAAATGTACTGTCTGTCATAGTTTTAAGACGCTGACAGCAGACACATACTACTTTTAAGGCTGAATCACAATGACGTTTTAGCTTGACGTTTACGAGCTCAGCTATAGGAATTCAAGGCAATGACGCTTCAACCTCACGTTTCGTACGTAACGTGACTCCAAACGGAAGCTCTTGTCTGACAGCTCACCAGCTCTTTGTTCATTTGTTGTTTGCAGCAGCGTTGCCACTTGAATAAAAAAGGAAGCGAGGTAGATTTTAAGATAGTGTATTTATATTGACCATAGACTACAGTCCCAAATACCACAGACGCCAACACATTGTGGAACCAATATCGCGAAATAATAAAAAAATGTAGCCGAGACCACCATACGTTACCAGCCACCTCCGAAAAAGAACCCGTGGTATGACGATGAGTGCGCGATATTGAAAAGAGAGACGGAAAATGCACGTTTGCAGATGCTGCAATGGAAAACAAGAGCAGCATGAGAAGAGTACCGCACAAAAAGGAGAAATGAGAAAAAGACCCTGCGAAGGAAGAAAAGAGCATCCGCAGTTTCTCAGCTCAAAGATTTAGAAGAGTCTCGGGCCAAAAACAACACCCGGCGTTTCTTCAAAAGGTCGAAGCATTTAGCTTCTGGGTTCAGAACCGGGACACAGGCTCTTCGAAACAGTGAAGGAAACCTAGTCACTGAAGCACAGGGAATCGTAGATGTTTTCAAGCAGGACTTCCAACAGCTGCTGAATGCGCAAAATGTCGAGCGAGCAAATAACGAAAGAGCAGCAAGACCAGTCAATGAAGACCCAGTCCCAGCCCGCAGCACAGAAGAGGTAGAAAGAGGCATCCAAAAGCTAAGCCAGGTCGAAGGGCATACCCGCGGAACTCCTTAAACATGGAGGAGGTGTTTTGATGAACCGCATGTACCAGGTCATCACCAAAGTGTGGGAGGAAGAATGCATGCCCACTGACTGGTCGATAAGCTCCATATGCCCCATCTACAAAAAAGGCGATCCGATGTCATGCAAAAACTATCGTGGCATATCCCTGCTTAATGTTGCATACAAAATCCTATCCAAGGTATTGTGTGAGCGTCTTAAACCTTTTGCCACGTACCAGTGTGGCTTTAGGCCAGGCAGAATAACGATAGACCAATTATTCACACTGAGGCAGATCCTGGAAAAGACCAACGAAATTCAAATCGAGACCCACCATCTTCTCATCGAATTTAAAGCTGCTTATGATAGCATCCACCGCCAAGAGCTTATGATGGCGTTGTCTGAATTCGTGATCCAGCTGTGCCGCATGACGCAAAACAATACGCAGTGCAGTGTGAAAATGGGTAACAGCTCATCCGAGTTATTCCAAACTTGCGCAGGGTTTAGACAAGGAGATGCGTTGTCATGTGACTTCTTCAACATAGTCCTGGAGCAGATAGTGCGCAAGGCAGGAAGGCACTATCTTCAACAAGTCCACCCAGCTCCTAGGCTATGCGGACAACATAGACATCATCGGTCGATCCAAGAGAGCTGTGCTTGAGGCCTTCACAGCGATTGAAGAACAGGCAGAACTCGTTGATCTTGAAGTGAATGAGGACAAAACAAAGTACATGCTATCAGCAAACAAAGCAACATCTGTCCACCGCCCAAGACAAAACGTCACTGTTGGAAGCATCAATCCCACAAACGACACCTTAGTGGAGATCCGAAGAAGAATTACCCCAGCGAACCGCTGATGCTTCGGTTTGGCCAACCAACTGGGTTCAAAACTCCTCACTCGAAAGACAAAGTGTCTGCTATACAAAACTTTGACCTACTCTACGGCGCCGAGTGCTGGACGATAAGTAAAAAAGGGGAATCGATACTGGGCACTTTCGAAAGAAAAATGCTTCGACGGATTTTCGGTCCCGTATGCGACGATGGCGAATGGAGAAGAAGGTACAACCGAGAACTGAACGAGCTGTACCAAGATGTGGACGTAGTCCAGAAGGCCAAGAAAAGACGACTACATTGGCTCGACCACATCAAGCGAATGGACGACAACGCTCCAGCCAAGAAAGTCTTCACAGGTTCGACGCGACAAGGAAGACCGAACCTACGGTACAAGGACCAAGTGACTGCGGATGCCAGAGCGCTTGGTTTCGGCGACTGGAGGGTGCATGCGAGGCACCGTTCACGATGGAAGGCTGAGATCCTTCATGGATTGTGAGCCGGATAAGTAACTAAGGAAGTAAGAAGTAGATTTCAAGAAATTCTTGATGGTGCTAAGTAGGAAGTAGATTTTCAAAGTTTTTCAAGAACCAAAGGAAAGGAGTAAAGTGGCAAAGCTGTTTTGGGAGGTATGATGATGATGATGGAGGGAGAACTGTCATTCGCAGCAAATTCGAAGCGTTTGCATCGTAACGCAGGCGAAGCTGAAGCGTCTTTGTGATTCAGCCTTTAGGGTTGTGGCTTAATTCATGTGGGCAAACATTCGATAGAAAATTATTAATAATAAAGTGTGTGTTGACCCTCAAAACATCCACCACTGTATGTACATCGTGTTTTCAATATAAATAGCTGTATACAATTTATTATACAGTCCATACATATGTCTGTGTGTTTTGTTGTTGTTTACGTTACAACTAGTATAAATTTGACGTATTGACGTATTGACATATGTCACAATTAGTATAAATTTGACGTATTGACTAATAAATAATTTAAAAATAATATTCGTGGCTTGAATTTTATTACTTATTACTGCTTCCTATAACGTTAAAAGATATATAAGTAAATTTAGCATTTGTGGTTTTTATTTTTTTTAGTTTTTTTATAATTCGCAGTTTTATTATTTTAGATTGGTCTTCCCTCCGATCAGATCAATTCAACTGTTCAGAATTTGTTCTTAGTACAATTTTCAACTTTGCTTTTCTAGATTTTTGTTGTTTTTGTTTTTTTAAATAGAGTGTGTTGCTTTAAATTAACATGGAAAATATAATTTACAAATATTCCTCTCTCACATTCAGGCCAATAAAAACATGTAGTCAAAAAGCCAGTGAAGGCCGATCCTCGCCGATCTGATAACTCGATGAGACAGAGACATATTTTCTAAGGGCTTTCCAATAAGAGGTGTTATTTTGAATAGCCCGCCATTCCGGTAGCTGTCACTTTTGAAGCTGTAATTTTTTTGACATTTGACAAGTAGAAACTACGGCATTAATAAAAATCTGGACAACGTTTACTTTCAACAAGACGGCGGCGCTACGCGCCACACAAGCAATGAACCCATCGATCTTTTACGGGAAAAGTTTCCGGACCGTGTTATCTCTCGAAGAAGTGATCACAATTGGCCATCGAGATCTTGTGATTTAACGCGAATGTGAAGAAAAAACTGTGGGACGAAGCTGTTCTTGATTGGAATCGGCTTAGCGCCGATGAAAAAAACAAACAAAGGTAGGAACGTTACAAACTAGTTCGAGAATAGTCGGCTGGTTGTTGGATAGTCTGTGCCCTGTTCCACCAACCAAACTGTTTAGTTGGCTCGGTGTGTGCACTTTCAGCCCAACCCGACTAAACTATCGGCCGATAAAAAGTCTGCTGTCTGCGGGGGCCCTTAGGATGATACCAAATTCGTATATTTCGTACAAATCGGAGAGAATTTTGTTACGATTGGATACGACGATAGGGCAGATTATTGAGCGCATTCCGAAACCAAGTGACTACGTAATCAACTCGTTCTGATTGGTTTGGAAAACAACTTATCAACCAATCAGAACGAGTAGACTACGTTGTCACTAGGTTTCGGAATGCGCTCATTGCCAAGCTAAACAAATTTAAGAACTTAAGTACAGGGTGCGGCAAGAAAACTTGTTGATTTGTTTTTGGCGCCAAGCGGGGGCGAATGGTCGGATGTGGGTGGAGAATGTCTCATTTTTTAGGGGACTTCCTGAAGTTTCATCTACGCCGCAGTCAGTCGACATCATGCATTGGACGAAAGAGTAACGCGCATTTGCCTGCGAAGCTTACTTTTCCAACAGTCGTTCCGTAATTTCCACTCAACGTGCAACAAAATCGCGTTCACGAAGCTCCTGCGCCAAAGCCAATTTGTAAGGATGGAATTGAAGATCCTGGTGAAGAATTCGTCTCACAGTGCGATCAGAAATGCCCAAAGCAACTGCATGTTTGCGCGCCGAACGCCCGGGGAGATCGCAAGACAGAAACTCTCACCCTCTCAATGTTTTCCTCTGTTCTGATTCTCCGGTGTGGTGGATGGGATTTCGTCACGTTTCCGCTCTCCTTGAATGTTTTCACCCACGAAACAATCGACTACCGGCCAGGAACACGACCTGCGGGATGGATGTTGAAGCGAGTACGGAAAGCTCTGAAAAACTGTTGGAAAGGAAGCCTCGCAGGCAAATGCGCATTGCTCTATCGTCCAATGCATGATGTCGACTGACTGCAATTGGTTGGGGAGATACGGAACTAAGTCCGAGGTGCGCGTGGTAGAACAGGACAGCTTGCTGGTAGCCTTGCACAGAAGTTTGAGATGAATCTCATTCGGTTATGAAATTAGTGGTATGTCTCGTCAAGTTATCAGATGAGTGATGGGGGGCGGTCTTGACCGACTTCGTCTACTAATGCAACCAGAGGCAATTTAAATACGAAAATATTCGTTAATTCGCTGCAGTGTGTTATCAGTAGTTTTCTCTGTTTATTTATTGTTTTACTCGTAATTTCTGTTTTTTATTTAAATCTAATTTGTTTTACTTGCTTTGTGATGAAAGACGCGTGTTTAGGTGCACAATGCACTTTCATATGATCATGATTCTTACTGATTTCATTAAAACTACTTTTATGCTTCAAATAATGCTCGTTCGTGAAATGTGTTTTAATCACTTCGAACTTTTTTAATTTCCGGTTGACTATTTTGATCTTCCGAGCTTTCACATTGTAGAGATCTACAAATAAAAAAGGATCAAGGCATCGCCATTGACAGGTAAAGAATAAAGCAACAAACCTTTTGCCACTGCTTTGTGTAGTATCGCTGTCATTTGTTTCATCATTTGGAATCAATGGCGTTATTGGTTTTTCCAAGCTGTCTTCTGATCTAGAACTACTTTCATCCATGCTGTCCATTACACCTATTTTAAAAGAAGAAAAGAAGTTGTAATATAAGTTAGGTTAGGTGAGGTTCTATGGGCTGACAGTTGATTTTGTTGCCGTCACACTTAGATCAAGTAGATCAAGGTATTGCAACTTCTGAAAAAGAAATTTAACCTATGAATTCTATGGTTGGTCGAGCCATTTGGTGGACTTGAGAAAGTTCAGTAGGCGATTGCCTAGGAGTTCAGATAGTACTTCAGTGCTTGACAGTGGCATAGGAAGTGAGCCGTGCTCTCGTGTGCCTCCTCATCGCTGCAGCCTCTACTATGTCGTCTGTACTAAGCCCCAACTTCTTTTTGTGGTAGCTAAGTAGGTTATGTCCCGTTATCACGCTTATTAGGGATCTGAGGGACGGTTTTTTAAGAAGTAGAATCCTATCGGATTTTTGCTTGTCGTAATGAGGCCAGAGTTTCCAGTGGGTTCCATCTGTCATTTGCCTTTTGACCGACATTTTTACTGATGTTCCCCTTTAATTCACATTGAGGGATTGTGATGTTATGGTCTATGAGAGAGGGATCAAGTACCGAGCCTTCTCTTGCAAGCTCATCCGCTTTTTCGTTTCCCGGCACACCACTGTGACCGGGAACCCAGCAGTCTTACGTTGTGCAGCATACCAAGAACCCTTAGCTCTTCGCGACAGCAAGAAACAAGCTTTGATTTGATTTGCGTGGCAGAGATCGCTTTTATTGCTGCTTGGCTATCAATGAAAAGGTGTGATATCGCCATAATGGATACTTGATTAGCAGCGTTTTTCACTGCCAAGATCTCAGCTTGGAAGACACTGCTGTGGTTCTCCAGAGCTTGACACCAAACTTACTTATGAGGATGTGGCCTGTTATGACTCCAAATGCAGAGTCTATACTTTGTCTGCTCAGGGAGATCAAGCCATCTGACCGTTTCCAGGTCTATGCTTGGCCATATTTGTTTGGTTGCTAGGCAGGTGGTACCCTACATTTGTTGATTCTAGAGCATATTGTTTGAGGAAGATAGGTAGCAAGTGGTGTTCCTATGTTATGTCTTTGTCTTACAGTAGGCAGAAGTGTTCCGTTTTTGGCGAGCTCATCGGCTGGGATGTCTCTGTGGCCCGGCAACCAAATGAGGTGAATATTAAACTGTTCCATCATCTCATTCAGAGATGATCGACAGTCGTGGACTATTTGAGAGTTTGTGGAGACAGACGCGAGAGATTTGAGAGCGGCTTGGCTGTCCGAGAAGATTCGTATATCCTTGCAAGATATAACGTTGCCTTTGAGCCAGGATAGTGCCTCTTTAATCGCCATTACTTCTGCCTGGAACACACTACATTGATTGGGAAGTCTGTATGATAGACTGAGATTCAGTTGTTTCGAATAGATACCACTTCCAACGCCGTCTGTATAGTAGTGTATCGCGTTGTCTTCCAGGGGTCTTTCATCTTCCCAAGAAGATCTTGAAGGGATTGAAACTTGGAAGCTATTATCAAATACCATTTTTGGGGCAGAATAGTCTAAGTGATCTGGGATAGATCTGAAATTGTGTGACCAGTATTGTTACTGATCCATTGATGTGGCTGCCACCATTTTGGAGAAGATGTCAAGAGGTGTCAGGTTTAAAAGCACTTCCAAGGCTGCTGTTGGTGTTGAGCCAAGTGCTCCTGTGATGCACATACCTGCTGACCGCTGGAGTTTGATGAGTCTATTCAGATTTACCATCTTGTCCAGTGCGGTCCACCATACGAGAACTCCATAAGTGAGTATCGGTCTGATTACCGAAGTGTTTAGCCAGTGGGTTATTTTTGGGGAAAAGCCCCATTTTGAGCCTATAGCCTTTTTACAGAATCACAAACAGTTTTACGTGGGCACCTGCCAACTAAGGCTTATCCCACGGCGGGCCTACCCCCCCTAACGGAGTCAGATTAAGTGCTGACCAACACCCCCAAGGCAATACAAGATTACCCAGGTAGCAATCAGTGACACGTTAAGGCATGTGCACCCACCTTGCTGAGGTGCGAGGTCTATCTAACACCTCTTGTACCCAAGATTCTTGAGCATTGCGCAGAAAAACCAAGGATACCATATGCTCCCACGATTTTTGGGCAACCAACAACCACCACGATACTCCCACAAGGGGGCCTACCTCATAGACAGACTAAGATAGTAGCGCCAGCATCTAAACTGGAACACCAACTGTTCAGGGGGCTCTTTCATCAATAAAAACTGTTTTGTCACCTACCGTTTCCGTTATTTTTTCCATTAGCCGATGGGCGTGCAGATGGTGGTTCCAAATTGCTTTCATCAGACGGTTCAAATTGATTTGATGGCGGAGTTGTACCGTCATCTGTATTGGTTGTCGTTTGTGTTGTATTATCGATGCGTTCTTGTGAAACGGAATCATTTGATACTGAATTCTCATCAGCTTCATTGTCTGTTGTTGATGTGACTGTAGATGTAGTTCCATTCGATAAGACTTTAGCTAAATTCGTGCCATCAGGCATTTCATCAAGTAAATTCGGATCTAAGTCAGATGCAACATAATGTGCCCACAGTGCTAATTCCACTCTGCAAAGATGTTCGAGTCAACATTCAACACACTTACAAAACGAGCATCATACATACCTATGAGGAGACCATGACGAATTGCTATCTCTTTCGGAATTCAATCGCTGCACCGTGGTCTGAATGTGCTGAACAAAATTAAGGTATTCTTTAGTAGTGTAGTCAATGCCTTCGATTTCTGGAATTGCCATTAGACACTCGTCAGCCATAAATGGCGCGCTATCTGGCGCAGCAGCTGCTAGTAATGCTGAAGCCATTGTTGTTCCAACACCTTTAAGATTTGATAAGGCTGTGATAGCTTGTTCCAAGTTTGGTAGTTTTCTGAATGCCTTTTTAGTCTCTTGCATAACTGCACGCGGCGTGTTAACTTTTACCAAGTAAGACAGTTGAGGATAGAATTTTCCACGCTTAAAGTAAACAGATGTTCAGATCAGAACGAATAAGAAACAAAGAAAACTTACCGATTGCTTCCATTTCATTGTTTGAACAAGTTCTTCGTGTACCATGTGTGCGTCCTTCCCCCGCTGTTTGATTGTTTTTGGAAGTTCATTTTGATACCTTTAAGAGATTTCAAACAAAATTTTAGCTTGGGATGCAAACAAATAAAAGGGCTGTTGTCATTTGCCGAATAAATAGAGTGGCGCGATAGTTCTCTAAGAGCCAAGGCCTAAGTGGCTTACTCTCATTAATAATTCTCTGAGTGCGTGTGAAGAATTGAGGGGAAGAGAAGCACTTTTTCATGACAGATTGATACTCTTGGAAGATTTGTCAGGTCTTCGCAAGAGGCAGTGCCCGTGAAAGATGGAATAAAAACTTGGCCTGAGTAGGACTCGAACCAACTACGTTCTGCTTAGCAGCCAACGCACTTACCAACTAAGCTACGGGCAACTGCAAATCAAGATAGGAGCATGCACCAAATCATCTGTAAGATATGCCCGATGAATGGAACCTCAGCATTGTGTGCCCGATCCTGAAAAAGCCCTTCGTCAACAATCTGATTGGTCCTTATCAAAGTGACTTCAGGCCAGGAAAATCGAGACGTAATGGTAGCTAGTACGCGTTTCCCACATCTCGATATCCACAAGGGAACATGGAAATCTCCTGACCAATCAACCGTCAACCAGATTGATCACATTGCGATCTACGCACGACACTTCTCAAGCATGCAAGATGTCTGCACATTCCGAGGTGCCAACATCGACTCGCCAAGCCAAGTCAATGCGAATATCCCGATCAAGGCCAACACGTGAAAATGCTAGCAGCAAATTCGACGTCAAACGGCTACAATCGCAAGAAATTGCTAGATCCTTTTCCAATCGTGTCTCCGAAAATCTCCTCAGAAGTCCTTTGCTGTCAGAGAACCAGTGGCAACACTGCCAGGCAGCCATCAGAGATGCCGCCTCTGAAGTACTAGGGTTTACACGGCCACCACAACGAAACCCCTGGTTTGACGATGAGTGCCGGCGAGCAGATGCAGCTAAACAAGAGGCATACAAAGCGGAGAAGGACACGAGCAGCTCGTGAGCTCTACGAGCAGAAAAGGAGAGAGGAGCATAAACTTCTCAGAAAGAAAAAAGGGACCGATCGAGGAGACAGAGGGATGTCACAACAGGAACGAGGTTCGAAAGTTCTACAAGAAGGTGAAACAAACCTCCAGGGCTTATACCCCCCGAACCGAAGCCTGTAGAGACCATCATGGGAACATCGTAGTGGAACCACAGTCAGTGCTGAGGATATGGAATGACCACTTTTCCAAGCTGTATAATGGCGATGACGAGCATAACTCCGCCAGCAATACAGAACCATTCAATTTGGGTGAAGCATACCAAGAGTTCCACCCACCCGACATTGACGAAGTGAACAATAGCGATATCTAAGCTCAAGTCGAACAAAGCCGATGGAGCAGACGGGCTAGCCGCCGAACTGCACAAAGCAGCTGGAGATAATTTGGTTAGGAGCACGCACCAGCTCATCTGCAAAATTTGAACGGAGGAAAGCATGCCTGATGAATGGAACCGCAGCATCGTATGCCCGATCCTCAAAAAAGGAGATCCCCTGAATTGCACCAACTACAGAGGTATAAGTCTCCTTAACATCGCACAGTTGTCCAAAAAGGGAAAAGTCGTGGCAAAAATACAAAATCTGATGTTTTATTTTTATTGTTTTGTTTTTTATTTCTAAGAGAAATATAGACAGAACTTCAAAAACAGCAAACAAAATAATTTTTTGATCACTAGTTTTATTTATAGGGCTCTTCAAAGTTAGTTAATTTTTTTCTAGAGAAATAAAAAAGAAAAGAAAAAAACAAAATTCCTTATTTTCATTTTTGCGATTATGGCATATTGAATGAAAAATCTTATTTTTTGTTAATAGTTCCTGGTTTAATTACTTATAAGTAAATTTAAATTTGAAATTGAAAAAAAAAAATTTTTTAAGGTTTTAATAAATGAAACAAAAAAACACCATTTTTTTTACAATATATCGAGTTTGAATAGAGCTACAAAAAAATCCATCCAAGTCCATGCATTAAGCCGAATAGGGTATGTGTATCAACCAATTGTTGAGCCAAAAGAAAAATATTTAGCTGCGCATACTTGCGCACTGCCGAGATTTTGAACTTTGAAAAAAAAAATAAAGGCTTGAGAAAACGCTTACTTTGGCATACCTTGACCCACGTAAACGCTTCGTTCTCTGTCAATAGTAATGCTAGCAACGATGTTAAGGTTTTAGTTTTAAGAAGAAATATTAGCCATTGTAACTGCATTTACAAATTTTTTTATCTTTTTTTTATTGGTCAGATATTATTTTTTGAAGGATGTTCCGTTGTTCTTGTCCGTGATAATTTTTGACTTTGATGTCAATTTTTTTTCGAAAAATGCGTCGTAAACATAACATTTTCTTACTTTATTTTAATAATGATAATAATAATGAATAAAAAAGTCATTCGTAAGGTTGCCGAAAAACCCACAAGTATCATAAAATGTATGGTACTTGTAAAAACCAGCAACGGATGAAACTTTAATTTTTTTTTTGCTTTAGAATAAAAAAAAATATTATTTTGGATTTTATTACGAATATAAATTGATATAGGTTTTGCAAAATGTTTTACAATTTCTACCAATTTTTATAATCTGCCTACTTTAATTTTCCTATTTAAGTAGATTCCTGCAATTACTAAGCCAAAATGATCTAAGGTTGAAGGATATTTTTAATTATAGATCCTTATTTTATGGTCCAATAAAACAGGTAGAGAGAAATATTATTATAAAATTTTTATTGATTAAAATTAAAATGTTTATTAATTTATATTTAATATTATATTAATATAGATAAATTTAACGAGTATACAAAAAACACTTCGGATCTTTTAAAATTTAAATATAGTCACAAACTCTTGACCCCAACACTTCACAAGATTCTGGACCACGGTGGAGAACTAATAAGCCATCAAATTTTACCAATAGGGGAACTTTCAGAGGGAGCACAGGAAGCAAGGAATAAAGATTACAAGCGATATCGATTATCCAATACTCTCAAGGTTTCAAGGAAACGACAAAATGAAGATTTATTTAATATGCTATCCATATCATCAGATCCACTTGTTTCATCTTAAAGACACGTTAGATCCCAAAAAGAGCTAAAAAAAAGCTACTGTCCAGAGCTGATTAGTCTATTAAATATTAAAAGTGATGATGATGGCAGTGATTTTTTTACTGAAAATTTATAATTATTGTTTAAGATAGTTTATGTATATTTTTTTATTTAATATATGTATACCTATCCTATATGTTTTTAATTATACTTGATTTTTTTTTTGATTTTTTTTTTTTGGTCCGTTTATTTTTTCCCTTTACTGTTTCACATAAAATATGTCACTTAAAAAGGTATAAACCATTATTATTGACCGCTTAAAGCAAAAAAAAAAGTTTCTTTGCCAAATTTTCGCATCCACTGTTGTGATGAATTTAATTTAAGAACACCCTATAAACACTTAGGGGGCCATCATTTTGTTTTTATCAACATTTGCAAAACTAAAGACAGTTTTTAAAGTTTTACTTCAATTCTTTTTTCTATAAATTTCGTTTTTTGAGAAAATCTGTTTTCGGCCGATGATTCCGAAACACCCTGTGAAATAATTTTCTCGAAATTCATTGGTGTAACAGCCCTGGAAATTTCCTTCAAATTAAAAAAAATTATACCGCTGCCTCAATCCGTTCAAAAGTTATGATTTTTGCAACGAGATAAGTCATTTTGGACAACCGTGCATCGCCTATAAGATCTTGTCTGCCGTGCTGTGTGAACGTTTGAAGCCCTTCGTCAACAACCTTATCAGTGTGGCGTCAGTCAGACCCGGAAAGTCCACCATAGATCAAATATTCACCCTACGGCAGATCTTGGAGAAGACCCAGGAACCTGAAATCGATACCTACCATCGATTTCAAGGCCGCGTATGACAGTGTCTATTGAGACCAATTATATAGAGCAATGTCTAGTTTTGACATCCCAGAAAAACTCGTCCGTCTGTGTACGATGACAATGGAAAACTCAGGCTGTTCCATCATGGTCGGAAAAGATTGTGCAAAGCTCCAACGTCAACACCAGAGGCACAATCTTCCAAAGTCCGTCCAGCTGCTAGGATACGCAGACGACATTGACATAATTGGAAGAACACAGCGTGATGTCAGTGGAGCGTTTGTGAGTCTTGAGACGGAGGCCAGGAAGATGGGTCTAGCGGTCAACGAGGGCAAGACCAAGTTAATGCTGTCAGCAAGAAAGGACAACCAACATCGACGTCTTGGAGCAAACGTCAACGTTGACAGATTTAACTTTAACTTCGAGGTAGTTAAGGACTTTGTCTACCTGGGATCGGCTATCAACTCAGACAACAACACCAGCGCTGAAATCAAACGAAGAATCTCTCTTGCCAATCGCTGCTTCTTTGGACTTAGAGGGCAATTGCGTAGTAAAGTCCTCTCCCGAGCAACTAAAGTGACACTCACGGTCCTCATGTTTGGTGCAAGGACATGGACCATGACAACATCTGATGAAAACGCTTTGGGCTGCTTTGAGAGAAAAATTCTTCGAGTCCTGTCTCCATTAATGAAGAATGGAGACGAAGATTCAACCAAGAACTGTACGAGCTATACAGCGACACTGACCTTGGGTCATGTTGAGCGAATGGAAAATAATGCTCCGGCTCCTAGTCTTCGAATCCAACCCGGAAGGACATCGCAGAAGAGGAAGACCGCGACTCAGGTGGAGCACACAGGCGGTAGAGGACCTGAACCATCTTGGCGTGTGAAACCGGAGACAGCTAGCAAGAGACTGAGTTGGTTGGAGATGTTTGTTGGATGAGGCCCTGGTCCGACCTGGACTGTAGCGCCACCATAAATAAAAAAAAAATATCGTTGTTTCTTTGGGCTAAAAAGCAATTGAGTGGAAAAGCCCTCTCTCGAGCAACTAAGGTTGTACAGCACGACGCTCATCATCCCTGCCCTGCTTATGGTGACGAAGCATGGACCTTCACCAAATCGGATGAATGTGCCTCAAGCTGTTTCGAGAGGAAAGTTCTTCGGGTCATCTTTGGCCCCGTGTGCATTGATGGGCAATTGAGAAGAAGATACAACAGCGAACTTTACGGGTTGTACAACGACGTGGACCTAGCCAGAAGGTTCAAGGTCCAGACTCAGATGGCTCGGTCATTTAGAGCGCATAGACACCAATGCTCTCGCCCGGAAAGCCTTCGACACTATTCCCGAGGGACGCAGAAGGAGAAGAAGACCGCGACTCATGTGGCGCACGCAAGTGGAAGAGGACCTCAATCAACTTGCGAGTGCAAAACTGGAAACAACTAGCTAGGTACCGAGCTGGCTGGCGGAGACTGTTGATTGAGGCTCAAGTCCACAACGGAGCGCCACCTTAAGTAAGTAAGTATGGCTTGTGAATTCTTTCCGCGAAACGGCCAAGCAAGAGTTTGTTTTGAAACGAAATCACCATTCTTTTGTTTTATCTAGAAAAATGCTAACAACTTGGACACTTACCAATGATCAAGGCGAATAAGCTCTTCCGGCTTTTTGTTACGTTTTTCAGCTTTAAGTTTAAGGACTTGCGGATACAATTTATAACAATACTCAAATTGTTTTGTGTTACCATGTGCAAAAAACGACGCAGTATCCTTGCCAGACGTCATTTTGTTTGGATAATTGGATTCTATTCTCTCTCTCGATAATATACTCTTTTTGTCTTTTAAAACTTCCGACGATTTCCAAATCCTTAGTTCAATTTACGTTATTCAAACTGTTTTCTGATTTTAAATAAATTTGGAAATAAAAATTGTTCTTTCCGAAAAAATACAAAATTCAAATAAAATCAAATAAAAGGAGCAGTCGTTGGTTGGTTTGTTCCCCCTCCTTCAAATGGTAATTTAATTTAATGCATAATACTCGGTATACGTTTTTCGTTTTCTCTTGACATCACCTTCTAACAAAATAAATGCTGCATGCGGTTGTCTTTTTCTCGCATATGTGAGGTGAGCTGTGGCTGTTTCTTTTTCCCTTTTTGTATTTTTTTGGTTGTAGTTGTAGTGGTTTTGTTGTTCTGTACTGGCTGGTGGTGGGGGTCTTGTAAATATTTATTTTCTCTTTTTCCTCTTTGAAAGGCTAGAAAATTGTGTATTACTTTTTTTTCTTGTTCGAGTAACCCTCTGGATTCGTCTATATACTAACAGATAACAGTAAATAATGGCAGCCCCTTTCAAAAATTTTGTTCAATATTTGCGGGGGTTCGTAATCCCAACTTGCAGAGATGAAACAAAATATGTTTTTCAAGTTTGATGTGTGTCCGATTTCTTTTGAGTAGCTACCTGAAAAGGGGAAAAGAGAAAGAAATCAGTATATAAAACGTATGTGTATTCACACAGTAGAAAAAGAAATATGTCCGTCGATTTGTGGGGAAATTTGCTAGGAAAATGTCAATACCAACGATTCCTCTAAAGAAACTGTAAAAGGTAAAATTGTCGTTAGCGTTACCACTTTCTTAAACTAAAATGAAACAAGAAATCTACCCTACCGACAAACTGTCAGTCACTCTGCCTATGTATGCGGCATTTTGTCTGAATTGATGGATTGAGAAAGTGACGAATGTTTTCTCTTCTTTTAGGAAATCTGAAACTGGTAGTGGATATAGCAATATTTTTGACATATGAAAAGCAATCAATTCAATTTGCTGACTTGATTTCAAAAAAAAATTCACATCCGTCATGTATTTCGAAAAATTCCCGCTCAATATTCGTGTTGAGTTCGTTCATGTTCTTTTTCAATTCAGAGCCCAGAGCGCACTCGAAATTATTTTTAAATAATAAACCATGTACCTGGTTATATTTGCGCAAATTAAATACAAACAGCGTTTATTTATTGCTGGCTATGCATTTGACTGAAATGAGCTTAAAACTGAGACAAAGCGAACCTCGTATTGACAACACAAAAAAACAAAACGAAACGAAAACCAACTGCACCCTGCCGTTATACATCCACCAAGTACATTCCACACAAAAAAAACGAGAGGTACGCGTACGAAGCATTTTTTTGTTCCATGTACCGAAAAAATATGAACTTTTTTTACCTACCTGGTGAATTCTGAATTGTTTCTAGATTTAATTCATATTTCATGCACTAATTGAAGTTTACTTGCAATTTTTATTGATGTATAAAAAATATTTTGTATATATATGTAAAACTATGTATTATTAGCCGAGAGTCTAGGTTAACACATCTAGGTTATTTATTTAACTTGTTATTCAGAGAGAGGTAGTTTTTTTGAAGTTTGATTTTACATCAAGACACGTTCTAAAATTAAAATACACAAATTATTTCACAATAAACATTTTTTGAATAATAATTTCCCGTGTTTTTCATTCATTTAACTTTCAAAATAAATGTGACGATGACCAACATATAATCGAGGCACACAAAAATTTCAATGGAAAACGCAAAACGGCAAAAGCGAGAACACTTCTTGATGTCTATTGACTTGACGGAGCGGTTTGGTTTTAAGTTGACGAACAGGTTCAGAGATTAGAGAAAGGAGATCGGAAACTGACAAAGAAATATATACAAGGAACTGACATACGCTTTAATACGCTCTTTGTAATAATCGACATGCCATTCGACTCTAGCGCCATCTAGTTACAAGCCAAGATAGCCATTTATTTATGCATAAGGCCGTGTGCGAATTCAGTTCAAAATGGGTTAAAACTTGACGTTTCGTTAAATTTTGACATTTCGCATTAGACTAGTTAAAATATGACAGTAGTCGTTTAAAATTCATCGATTTTTATTTTTTAACCACAGTTCATCCAATTCGCACACGGCCTAAGTTTGTATTGAGCAAAAATAAAATTTTTTTGATGATGAATTGAAAAACGTCAATCTTGATAATACTAGAAGGTTTCATATGGCGTTTTTCTTTTTAACCTCTGAGCAGATCAGATCAGATCACGGATGTGTCAAAGCGAAGCTCTGAGCAGATCATATTCAATGTCCTCCGATTTAATAAAGAAACACGCTTACTCTTGCAGCTAACCTGCTTTTTAGTTCGTAGTCAAATCTTTGTATATACAAAGGTCAAATGTCATGTTGACAGCAAACTTTCCCATCTTGTTATAACTGATCAGTGGTTTAGACATTGAATAAGAAGTACAGGAAGGGGTTTTATGAAAAAGAAGTGAAGCATTTTTCTAAGTAGTTTGAGTTTCACAAACACAAACGCATTACAACAGGGCTGGTCAGCAAAATAACAGCACAGGCCCAGTTTGACAGCTGAGGTCACCGTATTTTGACAGATGAGTTCCCCCTATTTTACATCATCAGAAATTTTTGTTGCTTCACACACGTACACTGTGCGTGTAACTTACACCGTTTCCTGTACTTCTTATTCAATGTTTTCCAGTGGTATTTTTTTGACGTTTCTTCTTCAACCTCCAATTGAACGAGTAATGATGTATGTGTCATTCTTCGGACGATTCTATGTTCAAAACAGAAGAGTTCTGCTCTTCTCAGAAGCATTCCATCTGTCAAAGTCAGTCCAATGGAATGGTTTCAGAAGACTTCTGAACTCTTCCGAATGCTTCTGGACGACCAATGGAAAACAACACTATGTAATAAAAATAGCACTGTGCTAGAAATCAAGATGGCACTACAATCGATTGCCGTATCGCGGGTACTAGCTAAATAGAAATGTTGTTATGTCAAACAAAAATGGTTGATGTGTCATAGTTAAAATAGTTAGAAATAGTGAGATCATCCAAAAATGCTTGCCATGTCATGTTTTTTCGACAGCATCCCCATGGCAAACTTCTCGTTCTCGGTCACAGGCCGTCTCCACTGGGCATGAACGGATGCCATGTTCATGAACATGTCTTGAAAAAATCCAATGGAGGCAGAAAAATCCATGTCCACACAGACATCTTGTTTTTTGAACATGACATGAGTGTGGTTCAAATCATGGGCATGAATTTTGACGTTTCGTGTTTTCATTTGAAGGCAGATGTAAACAGCTATTTTCGTTTGTTCTGTTTCGTTTGTTGTGTGACGTTTAAATTGTGCGTTTTAAGATAAAATGAGACGACATGAATTATGGAAAAAAGATGTAATTTTTTAGTAAAAAAAAGCATAGTATGTCAAATTTCATGACAGGTGTCTCTGTTGATCTGTCAAACAAGAAGAAAATAATGTGGTTTTTCTTACAACCAAGAAGAATTGCTATTAAAGTTCAATGTTTTTTGGCGTGTAAGAAATGTGCAAAAACGAATCAATCCCTTTTTTGAATGTCTGTGTTGTCTGGTCAGCTGTTAAATCGTTTTGTACATGATAATCACAACAAAAGAAAACTCAGAAATGTCAAACATTTAAGTGCTCAGGTTTGTTTCTTTATTAAATCGGAGGACATTGAATATGATCTGCTGCTCAGAGCTTCGCTTGGACACAACCGTGATCTGATCTAATCTGCTCAGAGGTAAAAAAGAAAAACGCCATAAGTCAGTTTTCGATCTCCCTTAATTGATCTGTGGTTCAATCATTGTCAGATCTGCAAACGTCTGACAATGTGTGAAAATGAGCTGACAATGAGCTGAAAATTTAATTTGTGTGTACACGGTTTGCAGAAATCTACAAACATCTGCAAATCTGTTGCCAAATATTTGTCTGACAATGTCGACAAACTAATTTGGCCAAATAGCTAGCAATAGATTTGCAAACATTTGTAGATTTTCTGCCAACCGTGTACACACCAAATCAAGTTTTGGATCTGCAAATTTATTTTCAGCTCATTGTCACACATAAAAAACAAATCAAAATATTTTGTGTTTTGAAAATTAAATAAATTTAAAAAAGTCTGCTTTCAAAAATGTTTTTTATTGGAAAAGTAAAAAAGTAAATTCTTCCGATACGATTTTTTAATTTTTTTTGGCAAGTTTTCAGGCGGCGGTGACCGTGTAAATGCCTCAACCGTAATGGGCTGAAAATGTTCAGCACTTTCATTTTCAATAAAAGCATCCATATCTGAAAATAAATGTTAACGTTTTTACACATTTTCTTTGAAATGAAAAAAAGCACCTTAAAATTTACCTTGTAGTTTTCGCCAAATTTGTCTGCCAATGAATAAATTTGCAAATGTTCCTCAAACGGCATCTGCAAATTTATTCATTGTCAGACATTTGCAGAAACGTCAGAAAATGAAAAAAAAATGTGCTGATCTCCCAATGAATTTTGTGTACACGATTGCCACATCTGCAAATTCATTTGTCTTCAAAATGATTGATGAACAAATATTTCTGCAAATCAATTTGGTGTGCATTGTATATGAACCACCTAGTACAATCAAGAATGGGTTTTTCGATTTTTTGCGCCAGATCGAAACCAAAGAAAAAAAAATCCCAATACAAAACCTATGTAAAAAGAGTTAGCGCTGCGCCAGAACTCAAGATGGCACTACAATCGATTGCCAGGTCGCGGGTACTAGCTAGATAGAAATACAATGTTGGTGTGTACACGGTTGTCAGCTTGCGTGTACACGATTGCCAGATATCTACAAATTAATTGGCAGATATTTGTCTGCAAATTAGGAGCCAAACCATTTGTCTGCAAATTAATTTGGTGTGTACACGATTGTCAGCCATTCGAGACAAATTTTTCAGTGACAGATCTGGCAATATTTGCAGATCTGGCAGTCGTGTACACCATTGTATATCTATAGATATACAATGGTGTACACTTAGCTTTAGAGTCATATTATTGGTTATGGACTTATGGTTTCTCGGTTTCTCACATAGAGATAATATGGTTTCTCATCATTGACGCATCAGAATTTAGAATGATTACCGCATTGTAATATCAGTAAATGACGCTAACCGTATTTTTGTTGTGTTTATGAGAGGCAGTTTTTGTCCAAATAATAATACGGTTTCTGAATTCGAAATAATTTCGTGATCAAAAGGAAAGAGTTAAAATCATTAGCGTGAAGGCAAACTTGTGTTATTCTTTTTACTAACGGGACATCTGCTTTTTTCCAACAAAGTGTAAAGTGTGTCATCATATCTTTTTGCTTACAAGTTTTCTGCTTTTTCTTTTATGAAGGTGAGCCGTCGGTTCTGCAATCTTCCCAAACAATTTTCTTCTATCTTATCTCTTCGTCTTCGTATCAGTTGAAAAACTTTGTTATTTTTATTCAACGTTTGTTTCATCAGTTTCATCAGAAAAAAGAGGCAAAACGAGTAAATAAGACTAGAGATTTGTGAATTTGAAGAGTAAAACCGGTTGGCTAATCCCAAACTTTTCTTTTTTTTTTAGGAATTGAACGCCAAATAGGAGAAGATGTTGAAAACAGCTCCCAACAGCCGAGTACCTAAAACAACTCTTCTTGTTGATGATTATGAAATTTCCAACACCGTTTTGGGTTTGGGCATCAATGGCAAAGTAGTTCAGTGTAGTAACCGCAAAACCAAACAAAAATATGCATTAAAAGTGAGTAGCCAATGGTTTTTGTTATGTAAATTTAGTAATTTTGTTTCTTTTGTTCAAAAGGTTCTCTTGGATAACCCCAAAGCGAGACGTGAAGTTGATCTACACTGGCGAGCGAGTGGTTGCCGACATATAGTGAATATAATAGACGTCTATGAAAACACTTACAGTGGGAACAAATGCCTACTAGTTGTAATGGAATGGTAAGAACGCTAGATATCTGTTTGCACATTCTACAGGGTGACTACCATGATCGTCCTCTAACCTGCATTGGCATTGTTTGCTGTTTTAATGACGGCAAACAGTATAGTATGAATATGTTCATTTATCTTTTATTATTTTACCTTCCTTTCACAATAATTTACTTACTTACTTTTCCGGCTGTTGTGTAATTTTTCTTACACAACACGGCTCACAAGCCATGAAGGATCTCAGCCTGAGACATTGCAGCCTTCCATCGTGAACGGTGTCTCGCATGCACTCTCCAGTCGCCGAAACCAAGCGCTCTGGCATCCGCAGTCACTTGGTTCTTGTACCGTAGGTTCGGTCTTCCTTGTCGTCTAGAACCTGGGGGCTGGGATGAGAAGACTTTCTTGGCTGGAGCGTTGTCGTCCATTCGCTCGATGTGGCCGAGCCAATGTAGTCGTCTTTTCTTGGCTTTCTGGACTACGTCCACATCTTGGTACAGCTCGTTCAGTTCTCGGTTGTATCTTCTTCTCCATTCGCCATCGTTGCATACGGGACCGAAAATCCGTCGAAGAATTTTTCTTTCGAAAGTGCCCAGTATCAATTCCCCTATTTTACTCACCGTCCAGCACTCGGCGCCGTAGAGTAGGTCAAAGTTTTGTATAGCAGACACTTTGTCTTTCGAGTGAGGAGTTTTGAACCCAGTTGGTTGGCCAAACCGAAGCATCAGCGGTTCGCTGGGGTAATTCTTCTTCGGATCTCCACTAAGTTGTCGTTTGTGGGATTAATGTTTGTTCCAAGGTAGGTGAACTCCTTACCTACCTCGAACTTGCTACCAACAGTGACGTTTTGTCTTAGGCGGTGGACAGATGTTGATTGCATGTACTTTGTTTTGTCCTCATTCACTTCAAGACCAACGAGTTTTGCCTGTTCTTCTATCGCTGTGAAGGCCTCAAGCCTAGGAGCTGGGTGGACTTGTTGAAGATAGTGCCTTCCGTGCTCACACCTTCCTTGCGCACTATCTGCTCCAGGACTATGTTCAAGAAGCCACATGACAACGCATCTCCTTGTCTAAACCCTGCACATGTTTGGAATAACTCGGATGAGCTGTTACCCATTTGCACACTGCACTGCATTATGCGGCACAGCTGGATCAGTTTGTTCGGGCTCCCGAATTCAGACATCGCCATCATAAGCTCTTGGCGGTGGATGCTATCATAAGCAGCTTTAAAGTTGATGAAAAAATGCTGGGTCTCGACTTGAAATTCGTTGGTCTTTTCCAGGATCTGCCTCAGTGTGAATGTTTGGCCTATCGTTGTTCCGCCTGGCCTAAAGCCACCGATTATTGTCTTGCAGAAAGGTTTAAGACGCTCACACAGTACCTTGGATAGGATTTTGCATGCAACATTGCCACGGTAGTTTTTGCATGACATCGGATCGCCTTTTTTGTAGATAGGGCATATGGAGCTTATCGACCAGTCAGTGGGCATACATTCTTCCTCCCACACTTTGGTGATGACCTGGTGCATGCGGTTTATCAAAACACTTCCACCATATTTGAAGAGTTGCGCAGGTATGCCACCCGACCTGGCTTTGCTTTTGGATGCCTCTTTCTACCTCTTCTGTGCTTGGGGCTGGGACTGGGTCTGCATTGACTGGTCTTGCTTCACTTTCGTCATTAGGTTAGGTTAGGTTACAGTGGCTGCGGATTCAGAATCCACACACTTAGGCCAAAAGGAAAGGCCCATTGTGATACCATGAATCTAAGAGAATTACTTCTTACTAGTCGAACCATTTTGAGCTTTTTATAAAGCGAAGAAGATATTTGATATCCTTATTAGCTAGTTCACTGGGGTTATCATAAAAGTACTCTCCCAGATGAAGTTTGCGTCTTAGTGAAAGAGCAGGGCAAGTGCAGAGAAAGTGAGAGATTGTTTCCTCTTCTTCCTCATCCATACAGCTCCTGCAGAAGTCATTTGAGGCTACACCAAGTCGTATTGCGTGTCTGCCTATAAGACAGTGTCCCGTAAGGACACCTATCAGGGAGCTAATATGAAGTCTGCTTTGAGATAACAAGTCTTTAGAGCGCTTTAAGTCCAGTGAAGGCCATATGAGTTTCGTAGCTGCGCACGTTGGTAAATTGTGCCACCTGTAGTTTGTTCTCGTTAAAGCTGCTTCTTTTAGCAAAAGTTTACATGTAGCTATCGGTATACCTATCTTCTCCCTTTCAGGTGAAATAGGTATGACGGTTCCATTTTTAGCGAGTTCATCGGCTCTACAATTTCCTTCGATGTCTCTGTGACCCGGCACCCAACAGAGGTGAATGTTAAATTGCTGCGCCATCTCCATCAGAGACGATCGGCAATCGAGGGCCGTTTGAGATTTGGTTGAGACACCATCGAGAGATTTAATAGCAGCCTGACTGTCAGAGAAGATGCGGATATCAGAAGTTGATATCACGTTTTCTCTTAGCCAGGAGAGAACCTCTTTGATCGCTAAGATTTCCGCTTGGAAGACGCTACAATGATTGGGAAGGCGGAATGAGATGCTTAGATTAAGCTTTTTTGAGTACACACCACTACCAACTCCATCACTTGTCTTGGATCCATCTGTATAAAAATGAATGCCTTTGTCATCCAGAAGTTTTTTGTCTTCCCATTCTTCTCTGGATGGAATGGATATCTGGAAGTTTTTACCAAATTGTGGTTTTGGAATGGTGTAGTCTATGTACTTTGGTATAGAACCGAAAGAGTTCAAAATGATGGAGTGTCCCACATTATTGTTGGTCCATTGAGATGAGGCGTTGAGTCTTATAGCTGTACTCGCTGCCACTTGTTTGCTAAAAATGTCGAGGGGTGCCAGATGGAGGAGAGTGTCTAACGCTGCTGAGGGTGTGGTTCTCAAGGCCCCGCTTATGCAGAGACAAGCAGTGCGTTGGACTCTGCTGAGTTTGTCGCAGTAAGTGACTTTCTCCAGTGCAGTCCACCATACTGCAACCCCGTACATGAGAATTGGTCGAATGACCGATGTGTATAGCCAATAGGTTATGCGAGGTTGAAAACCCCATTTGCTTCCTATGGCTTTCTTGCAAGAGAAAAGAGCTACTGTGGCTTTCTTAACTCTTTCCTGAATATTAGGTTTCCAACTTAATTTTTTGTCTAATATCAGACCAAGATATTTGGCTTCATTGGTAAAAATTAGTGGTATTGAAGGGGGTACAATTACTGGGATCTTGTATTTCCGTGTAAAAAGGACAAGGTCCGTTTTTTGAGGATTAATACTAAGTCCACAACGATCAGCCCATCTAGTGAGCATATTAAGTGCGTTTTGGAGGAGGTCTCTCAGTGTATTAGGATGTTTTCCTGTGACGGCGATAGCAACATCATCGGCATACGCAATCACTTTGTAGCCTTCCCTCTCGAGGGATATTAGCAATTCGTTAACTACTATGTTCCACAGGAGAGGGGACAGAACACCACCTTGCGGAGTGCCTCTACTGACAGACCTTTTCGTACAAAAATCCCCCATCTCAGAGTTGATGATCCTGCTATTAAGCATTAGATTGATCAGCTCACAGAGTGAGTATTCGACGTTTAGGGTCGTCATAGCAGAAGTGATAGCAGATGTGTCAACGTTGTTGAAAGCACCTTCAATATCCAGGAAGGCAACCATAGTATACTCCTTTTGCTCTAGGGAGTATTCGATAGTTCTTACCAGAGTATGCAAGGCTGTTTCTACCGATTTCCCTTTGCAATAAGCATGCTGAGACATCGATAGTCCCCTATCAATGCTATTACGTATATGGATATCAATCAATCGTTCCAGCGTTTTGAGAATGAAAGATGATAGACTAATAGGTCTTAGATCTTTAGGGTTGACATGCGAGCATTTGCCCGCCTTGGGAATGAATACTACTTTTACCTCTCTCCATCGCTGAGGTATATAGGCCAGATCTAGACAACTTTTGAACATCATCTCAATGATGGGCAGAGTTATATCGATGGTGTGTTGTAGCTCAGCTGGTAAGATTTGATCTGGACCTGGAGATTTATAAGGTTTGAAGCTATTCAGAGCCCATGTCAATTTTTCTTTTGTGACAAGACCTTGAGGAAAAGTTAAGTTAATACCCGATCCAGGACGGTTTATTGTATTAACGGATTTGGAGCTATCTGGGAAGTGGGTATCTAATAGCAAGTTTAGCGTTTCTTCGCAAGAGTTAGTCCATGTACCATCTGAGTTTTTGAGACAACTAGGCATGGTTGGATTTGTCGAGAGAATCTTCCTTAGCCGCAATGCCTCCGAGCACTCTTCTATTGAGCTACAGAAGGATCTCCATGAGGATCTTTTGGCTATTCTCAATTCTTGTTTATACTTTTTGAGGGATTCCTTATAGGACTCCCAATCTTGGAGGTGTCTAGACTTTTTTGCACGGTTAAAAAGCCTTCTACAACCTTTCCTGAGTATTTCTAGTTCAGCAGCCCACCAATGTGGTTTTCTCTTTCCTCGCACTGTAGTGAGGGGACAGGCAGTTTCCATAGTTCTCTCTCTCCCTGTGAAGTCACTTGTTCGCTTTGTCTTATTGTTTTGTTTTCTTTTTTAGTCTTTAATTAGTCGTTGATTTTTTTTTATATTTTTAGTGTTTAGTGCCTATTTATTGTGCCCCAATGTGATTTTCTTATGTGTTCTATCTGTACCCATTCTTTTTCTTTTTCTTAGTTTACCTCAAAGTTTCTTGGCAAAAAAAATAGAAATAATTGAAAAAAATACATAAATTGATTGCGGTGCCGGTGCTTGATGGTTGACTCTCTTGTGTTAAACTCTCTTAACTACTCTTTACTTCTGTTTTTGTTTATTTCAATATCATCGCCTTCGCCACTGTCCCTGTCCCTGTCTTCAATTAATGCTTATGCTTAATGCTTTATTTTATATTTTTTTAATTTTACTTCTTTCTTCTATTTTTTCTTAAAAAATATTTAACTTCTTTTTTGTTTCTTATTTTATCTCGCTAATGTCAAGTTAAGTTTTTTTATTTTGTGTTGTGAAAAGTGGGGTAAGTGATAATTAATTAAATTCTATTCTCTATTGAGTTATTTCTTTTGTGTGGTCTTTCTTTTTTCGAGAGTATGCACTCAATGAAGTTTACACAATCTTAGGGTTACCACCTGTTTTTTTTTGTTACCTATTTCTATATAGGCATATTTTTCTGCTTGATCTTGTGTTTTTAATTTATTTCTAATTTTTTCTCACCTATTATTATTATTATTATTTTTTTTCACTTTTTGCTTCTGCAATTATGGATGTAATCAAATGTCATTTTTGCAAATCAGTTATCGCTGAAGTCTCAGAAAGATTTACCAGACTTCAAACGATTTCCTTGCAAAAGTTTTCGTTTTTATGCAACGAATGTAAGAATTCAAATATTTTCTTGCAACTGCAAAGTTTGAATGCTAATGTTGATATCTTCGCAAGTAATGTTGACGAGGTAAAAACAACCGTAGATAAACATTCCGAAAGATTTTTTAATCTTGAAAAAAAAAGTTGGATTGCTTTTTGACCATTTTGTGGATCTGGTTAGCAATGTTGATAAGATTGAAAATATTGTAGACGCTAATACTAGGTCCGTGTCTCTTAACACTTTAACCAACGACAAAAATCACTCCAAAGTTGTGAAATCATTAAATAACTTAGAAACATCCCTTAGTGAAGCACTTGACAATAAAATTTGTATAATTAATTCCGAAATAGAAAAGAACTCGCGTGTTCTGAATAAAATCAATGAAAATTTGACTTTAGTTGATAAAAACGTTAATAATTTATTTACTATCAATAACTCGAGCATTAATAGTATTTCCGAATCAGTTCTCAAACTTTCAAAGAACTTTGAGAGTTTGATTTCTCTGAACAGAACAAAATTTATTGAATGTAACAATAATTTCACAACTTTGGAAAAAGAGTTAAGAAGTGTTAAAGATAGCTTTGCCGATTTTAAAAGCGCCAGTACCGACCTTACAGCAGCGGTCAATTCTACCAATGTTCCTAAATGTGTGTCTCTTCATGAAGAATTAACATGCAACATCACCTCCAACAGTAATCCTTCTTTATTTAATATACCTCTCAATGACAATATCGATATCAATAACCATATTAATATCGATAGCTATAATCAAAACATTACTGCAAATATCAACACCCCTTCTATTAATGCAATTTCTCCTTCAACTTGCATTTTGACTCCCAGAGTGGTGCCTTCTCCTAAGTGCATCTTTCTTTCCAAATTTGACATATCTACATCTTCTACAGATATTCTCAACCATGTTAAGTCTATTTTAAATCAACAAAATTTTTACAATGACCTAAACTTAGTCAAATGTAAAAATATAACTAGAACAAATGGTAGAGTTGCTTCTTTCAAAGTCTCTGTCCCCGAACCAATGTTTAATCTATTAATTTCTCCGACATCATGGCCTACCAATACCTTCATCCAAGAATTTGTCAACAAAAAACCGCAAGTTATTAACAATAATGTAAATGAGGCTTCAAAAAACTAAAGTGTTTGTCCCTTTATTATCAAAATGTAAGGGGACTTCGTTCAAAAGCGCCTGAAGTTTTTTTAAAATCACAAGAACTTCCTTTTGATGTTTTTGCACTTAGCGAAACTAATTTAACAAATAATTTTAATAATAATGAATTTTTTACCTCGGATTTCAATGTTTACCGAAAAGACGGTCTTTTGTTGCCTATGCCTGGAAGAGGTGTTCTTATAGCAGTGCATTCTAAGTATAATAGTTCACTTTTTGAAATCCCTTTCACCGAAGAAATTGAATTGGTCTGCGTGAAAATTACTACCAAGCGGAAAAATATCTATATTTTATGCTGTTACATACGACCTTGCAGTCCAATTGAAACTTATCAAAATCTTATAAAAGCAGTTGACAATCTGGGTGACGCTATGGAGGTTAATGATGGTTTATTGCTCGTTGGGGATTTCAATCTCCCCAATCTGTCATGGTTGCGATCCGAGGATGACTCTCATTTTGTTGCAAGCAACGCAACAACCGAAAAAGAAATGTTATTTACTGACAATCTGTCTGATTGCGGCTTGCATCAGATTAGTGATGTCAAAAATAACTTGAGCAGGACAACTCGATCTTATTTTTTCCAATGAAGCAACTAACTGTATCGTAGAGGAAAGTAGCCTTACTCTTTCCACCATTGACATTTTTCATCCGCCATTGTCTTTAACTTATGCCTACGAAGACAATCATCCCGAAGTAGAATCTGAGAACCCATATCGATTTAATTTCCGAAAAGCAAACTTTGTCCAACTTAACGAGCTTCTTAGTAACATTAATTTTGATTTAATTTTAAACCAATCCGTAAGCAATAGCATCGATAGTTTAACCACTACCTTCTACTCAATAATTTTTTAATGCTTTTTTCTATGTGTTCCCTATGCACCACAAAAAAATACCTCACCGTCACCTCCATGGTATTCAAGACAACTTCGTACACTCCGTAACTCCCGAAATAGTCTATGGAGAAAATATCTTAAATCAAGAACAGATACAGACTATTCCTCCTATTTAATAGTGTACAACGAGTTTTTCTGCTCTCTCAAAACTCCTCTATGATACATATATTAATCAAATGCAGTTTGATATAATCTCAGATCCCAAACGCTTTTGGCAATTCATTAACGTAAACAAAAAGTCGGATGGATATCCCAATACCCTCAATTATTTAGATCACTCTTCTAATGACTCAAAGATTATAACTAATTTATTTGCTAACTTCTTCAGTCTTGCTTTCTCTGACAGTAATTTTTTACCTGATGCTGACTATTTCACTTATTTGAACGATTGTAACCAAACATCATTGTTTTCAATCAACATCACTGTTGACGATGTGGTTAACAAAATAAATAAACTAAAAGATGATTTCTCTTCGGGACCTGATGGTTTACCTGCGATTGTATTAAAGAAGTGTGTAGCTAATTTGGCTCTACCCCTTACTACTCTTTTTCAAAAATCTCTTTCTCAAAGAATTTTTCCATCTATGTGGAAAGACTCTTTCATAATACCAATTCACAAGAAAGGCTGTAAATCTGATATTTCTAACCACAGGCCGATTGCCAAATTATCTTGCATTCCAAAACTATTCGAAAGTATCATTTTCGACACTATGTACTTTCATTGTAAATCATTATTTTCGGCCAAACAACATGGGTTCCTAAAAGGCAAATCTACGACCACAAATTTAACTGAATTTGTTTCTTATGCATTAAACTCAATAGAAAGTAGAAAAGAAGTTGATGTTGTTGCTACGGACTTTAGCAAGGCGTTTGATAAAATCTCCCACAATATTATATCTTTCAAGCTAAAGGCTCTTGGATTCCCTCCTGGTTTCATCGAATGGATGGAATCATACCTATCGAACCGTAAATACCGCGTCTTATTTAGATCTTCAATATCAGAACCATTTACAGCTAAATCGGGGGTCCCTCAAGGTAGTCATCTAGACCCTATTATTTTTATTCTGAATTCCCATGTTTCAATGTATGCAGATGACATGAAAATCTTTAGAATGATTTCTTCACCCGATGATGCTTTACCCTTGCAGATTTAAATAATTTCTACGTTTGGTGTCAAAAAAACAATTTAGAGCTTAATGTGTCCAAATGCCAAACAATCACATATTCCCGTAAACGTTTTCGTCCACCAACACGTGACTATTATATCAACGAATGTATTGTTCACAGAGTAACAACAATCCGAGATCTAGGTGTTATTTGCGATAGCGAGCTTAACTTTAGGTCTCACTATGACAATATTGTAGCCAGAGCTAATTCTGCTTTAGGTTTTGTCAAACGTTGGTCTAAAGAATTTTCGGATCCTTATGTTACGAAATCTCTTTATACCACGTTTGTAAGGCCTATACTGGAATACGCCAGCCAAGTATGGTCCCCTTATCACCATGTCCATATAAAGAGAATTGAAGCAATACAACGTAGATTCCTCCGTTTCGCCTTAAGAGGACTTTCGTGGGTTGACAATTTCAACTTACCTCCGTATCAAGAACGGTTGCGGCTTATAAACTTACAATCTCTAGAAAAACGTCGTGAAGTTGCCGACATTATTTTCGTACACCAAATTTTATCTGGTGCTACAGAATCTTCGGCCCTCCTTGACGCAATGAGTATTAACGTAAACTCGCATTCTCTTAGATCAGTTCCACAATTTCATCAAGCTCATCACAGAACTGATTATGGTAGAAACGAACCAATAACGAGAATGTTACGAAAGGTGAACGAAAACTCTATTATTTTTGATTTCAACCATAGCAAGATCACACAAAGGAAGCTCTTATACTGTGCTTCATTAGACAGCTAAAAAATTAATAGATATATATGTATATGTTGTATAGTAGAGAGGAACTGACTCTTTCTTTTTTTCACGAACTTAACAAGTGCCTAACACACGCTTTATACTTTTTTTTTTTTTTTTTTTTTTTTTTTTTTTTTTTTTTTTTTTTTTTTTTTTTTTTTTTTTTTTTTTTTTTTTTTTTTTTTTTTTTTTTTTTTTTTTTTTTTTTTTTTTTTTTAATTTTCTTGACTTTAAAATTTTTTATTTTTGAATTTTTGCATTTTTTCTTTTCTCTTCTTTTACTTTTTGTAAAATTTTATTTTTTTTGTTTTTTCTGCTTGCATTAAGCAGTCCCAATCGCTTATCTTCCCGATGATATACGCATCGCATCACTTTTTTTTACTTTATTGAAACAAATAATTTCTAATTAAGTGCCGATACGACTAGTAATCGTAATTACAGTCGTACTCGGTGAAAATGGACCCCAGCTCGTGCGGTATCTGGGGGGGAAAGAGGCGTGGGAATTATTATTATTAGCTTTATTGAGGGCTGCTGTAAGCTCATCAACTTTTTTATCGAGTTCAAGAGCGCATAAGGGAGGATCATTAAGTTCTGGTTTAATCAGAGTTGTCCTATATTTTGGCCAATCTGTTTTCCTATAATTCCGGAAAGGGATCGGTTTTGGGGACTCTTCACTAAGAGTGAATTGGATGTACCTATGATCGGAGAACGAGTGCTCCTTTGATACTCTCCAATTCAATACTTTATTCGAGAGATGCAACGAGACAAGAGTGATATCTAAAACTTCTTGCCGATTTTTAGTAACAAAGGTTGGTTCATTACCAACGTTACTTACTACCAGATTAGTTGTTAAGATGTAATCAAAAAGAGACTCACCTCTGTCATTTATATCGGTACTACCCCACGTAGTATGGTGCGCATTGGCGTCACAACCGATAATTATGTTGGTATTGAGTCTTGTAGATTCAGCGACCGTCTTCTCCAGAGTGGTACCAGGCAGTGGGCCCTGGTGGTCGTGGCCCAAATACGCTGATACCAGCCAGTAGGTATGGTTGTCTATTATCATACTGGCTGTGGTGGCTGGAGAGCCAAAGTGTTTGTTCTACTTTCGAACGGAAAGTGAATTTATTCTATCAAACTTAAGCTATTTATACAAAATAATTAACTTACACACTAACATCTTAAGCCTATATGAGATATACGTATTATTGAAATATTGTGTATTCCGAACTCTGTGGGAAAATTACTAACAACGGAACCAGGCAGCATACTTGCTATGTCATCAAATTAATATTCGATGCATAGCCCTTCTAATACAATGCTCAAGTGTATCCAAATACATCCAGCCATATGCACTACACAGCATGCAGTGCATTGAACCTTAGTGAGTAGGTAGATACACTTGACCAGAGTAATCTGAAGCGTCGCGTCCCGTCGTCGTCAGTGGCATTGAATTATTACTTAATATTTTGGTGCATGAGGTTGATACTCATGACCATGAACGAAATACGAGTGCACTATTCGAAATGGGAAATAAATGCGAGTGCAATAAAATAGAGGTTGGCTATTGTGAAGCATAATGTGGATCAATGACCGGAATAAAATGTATTATGAAGTGGTCGCTAGTGTGATCCCTTCACATTGACGTGGAGTCGCAGCTGGTCTTAGATTTGGCTAAAATGGATTTAGCCCACTCAATCTTCTTGCTATGGATGGGATTACTACCATCCCCCAATGTTGCACCAGGAGATTTTAGCAATCTCATCGCATAGCGGCGCTGCTTATATAGGACCCTAGGTTGGATGGCTGTCTTCGTAGTGGAGGCAGGGTCGTTATTCCCGACGCTGCTAACACCACGGAGACTACCACTAGGACCATCCTGGAGAGGTTTACTCTCTTTGGTAGTGGAACTACCGACATGAGGAGGCGCTTTCGCCAGGGATACCTCCTGTACCTCACTAGAAGCTGGGCAATGACTTGGCACAGACCCCTCTCCTATGTTTGGCACAGGATTTACGACAGCCGACATTATCGCCGAACTGCCGCCCGGTGTAGATACAACCTGTACCACACTCGAAGTTGGGCAGTGACATGTCACAATCCCTTCTCCTGTGTACGGCACAGGTGTAACGACAGCCGACGTTGCCGCCGAACTGCCGCCCGGTGTAGCTGTAGTACCGGTACCGGTTTGATTTTTTTGTTTTTGTTTTTGTTTGTTTTGTTTGTTGTTTTTTTTGTTTTTGTTTGTTTTGTTTGTTTTTTTTTTTTTCATTTGGGTTCCCACGAGTAGGCGAAGTAAAAGGGGGGGTCCGTCTGTGCAGAGATTCGCTTACACAGATAAGGCTAGCTAATCCGGAGGTCGCCTCGTATCCGGATACTCCGTTAGTGACTGAGCTATTTTTAGAAATTGGGCCCTCAGCCTGGCTGATCATCGGCACGGGTCGTATAACACCTTGAATCCAGCCCAATTTGGGAAGTTGAAGGGGAGGACATGATTTGGAAGAGGAGAGACGAACAGCAATTGAGCCATAAGCGTCCCAGGAAGGAAACAAGGTACTGACAGAAGTGATACACTATACAGTCAGGGGATAAGGAGACATCAGCCAGTGTAATGCACAAAGCCGATGGAGGAGGGGATAAGGATCGGGAAGGGGAGGGACGAGCGACCTTTGGTTTCAGGACTCTTCTGGAGAAATAATTCCCGAGAATCATTGACCTTACTCAGCTTCTACAACTCGACAAGTTCGACGCTCAGGTAGAAGACTTTCGTCTTTTCGTCATTAGCTCGCTCGACATTTTGCGCATTCAGCAGCTGTAGGAAGTGCTGCTTGAAAACATCTACAATTCCCTGTGGTTCGGTGATTAGGTTTCCTTCACTGTTTCGAAGAGCCTGTGTCCCGGTTCTGAAACCAGAAGCTAATTGCTTCGACCTTTTACAGAAACGCCGGGTGTTGTTTTTGGCCCGAGACTCTTCTAGATCTTTGAGCTGAGAAACTGCGGATGCTCTCTTTTTCCTTCGCAGGGTCTTTTTCTCATTTCTCCTTTTTGTGCGGTACTCTTCCCTTGCTGCTCTTGTTTTCCGTTGCAGCATCTGCAATCGTGTATTTTCCGTCTCTCTTTTCAATGTCGCGCACTCATCGTCATACCACGGGTTCTTTTTCGGGGGTGACTGGTAGCCCATGGTGGTCTGGGCTACATTCTTTATTATTTCGCGGTATTGGTTCCACAAGGTGTTGGCGTCTGTGGTATTTGGGACGACGACGGTAGAGAGTCGCTCACTCAGGCGCTCACTGTAGTCTCTGGCATTCTGCGAGGTGCTAAGGCAACCGATGTTGAACTTCTTTCTTTGGGCCGCAACTGGGGAACGTACAGACTTGATAATTTCTTCCAGGTTTGTAGAAGAAAATGCGCTTGGGAAGGATGGATGTAGAGAGACAAAACTGTTAATTTAATTCCTGGGTCGATTGAGATATTTTAAGATTCTGTGTGGGAAGGATTTGTGAATGAGGAGCCCTACACCTTGCATACCTGATGAAATTGTGTCCAAGTTATGGGAATAACCTGCGTACTGTTTAGGAACTTTAGTTGTTGTTTTTGTAGGGATGTTTGTCGGCTGTCCCAAAGGCGGTAAATTAAAACCCCACCCCATCCCCACTCCTGCTAAAACGTCGCAACCGACCCCAAGAAGGGACACTCCATCCGGAGAGGCAAAATCTACGACTTGTGGAAATGACTCGAAGGATGAGGGCGCACCCAGATTGGCATTGGTAGCGATTAACTCTGGAGGTGAATCCACAACTGTGTCACACGGACAAAGTTCTGGGTCGGCCAAAAAGAGGAACATGAAGGCACAGGCCAGCGTAATGCTACGCGGATTCTGGCCGCAGTCGGTGTCATACCGGCGGCGGAAAGAACCCCGGAGCAAACGCGAAAACTCGAGTGGGCAAGTAGCTTCCTTAGCAGAAACACCAAATCGACCTGCAGCGACTCAACGTCGAAGCGCAATAGGTCCCTTGGGGGCGACAAGCCGGCTCTACACAACTACCTAGCAATTCAAACCTGCCTACTCACGACTGGAAAGTCCCAAAGGTTGAGAAGGAAACAGTGGGTCGCTATAGATCAGCACTCTTGGTGATCAATAGGGAATCACTGGCTCCACTGGCCACTACCGAAGGCGTGATTAAGTACGGTTTTGAAGAAATCATGGTCCGTATTTACAAGAAAGACGACGACTCGTTAAAAGCAACCACTCCAGAGGCCCCTTCAATATGGAGGTCCACACGTGGAACCATCGACCTCTTCAGCCTCTAACAAGCCATCCGACGTGAAAGCTGATCTCGCAGTCGACAGTAATTCCGACATGGAAACTGAACACTACTCTAGGCATCACTCTTAGCGAGGAAGTCCTACTTCATTCCTTCTCAGACGATGAAAACACCGATAAGACAGTGGTGGAGATTGATCACGCCATCATGGCGTCTACAAACCTTTTACTCCGGCTGCATAAAACCAGAGAGGACCAGGAGTGGTGGGTCTCACAATCTAAAACAAATGAAAAGCAATCCTCTGTCTGAATGAATGAGTTCAATGAGGCCCGATCGGGCACATTTTGGCAACGCTGCAGTGGGAGTATGATTTGAATCTGAGTGAGAGTTGGGGTTTGAGTTTAAAAGAAGAGAGTCGTTGATTTTGTGTGGATTGTGCTTTATCGGATTTGCTTGGCAGCGTGTTTGGTGATGCTGTGTTATTTGAGGCAGAGGTAAGGTTGCATGGTAAGGTAGGGTTAGGAGAGGCTTCGATAGGAAGATTGCGTTTACTGTGTTGTTTTGTTGCACTGAGTTTTCACAATGTTAATTCTTCTCTTATTTCTCTAGCATGGAAGGTGGTGAATTGTTCCAGCGAATACAAGACAAAAAAGATGGCGCATTCACAGAACGAGGTTTGTTTTTCTATTTTTCATTGATATTTTGTCGTAACCATTTTTTGTTAACAACCGTAGAAGCTGCCCAAGTGATGCACGATATATGCCTTGCAGTGCATTACTTACATTCAAAAGACATTGCTCACAGAGATCTAAAACCAGAGAATCTTCTCTACACATCGCCTTCTCCAAACGCAATTCTAAAGTTGACCGATTTTGGGTTTGCCAAAGAAACTTTAGTGAAGGACACATTACAAACGCCTTGTTATACCCCCTATTATGTTGGTAGGTTTATTAATACGAGGTGTGACAATGAAGTAATGAGACTGATTCCATAAAAACCGAGAGAACTCTGCCATCCCCTTCAAAGTAGTCCCCTTGGGCAGCTATACAACGATTTCAGGGCGTTTTCCATGCTTCGTTACATTTCTGGAACGCTCGTACCTCGTCACGGCCGCCTGGATGTCCTCAATCGACTCAAAATGGGTTCCTTTGACCACCGATATTGTTCTAGGGAACAAAAATGACATATCGGGCGAATAAGGCGGTGGTTGCAACACGGCGATCCCTTTAGAGGCCAAATACTGGGAAACGCTGAGGGCGGTGTAGCACGCGTGATGAAGGAAGTTTTTCCATTTTCGTGACGAGCACCACGAACACACGTTTACTCAACACGACAGAGCAGGCGAACTAAACAACCCAGAGCGATGGCAAATAAAGGGTGTTATTTTGAATAGCCCGCTATTTCGGTAGCTGTCACTTTTGAAGCTGTCATTTTTTGACATTTGACAAGTAGAACGATACACGCTTCAACAACGCATTGAAATTTGTAGTTCCTTGGAGCAATATTCAGGATTGCAAATGAGAAACTACATTGGTGACCCCGACGTTGGAACCAATTCCAGTCGATGCGAAAAGAATCATCGATATTCTTTGCCACGCGGCCGCCAAGCACCGAAATATCAGTGTGGTTAAACCACGCCACACCCAAAAACGCTCCTTTTCAACTGCACTGCCATCACCACACCGTGCCACGAGTTTATAAGCTTCGACCACCACCGACAGCTAAAGCGCCACCACTCACTCGCCATTCAAGTGTCGCCAACATTTTCAAGCCATCAGCAACGATCGTCAAAGCGCCACCCCCCAATTGCCGTAGATTCACTTGTCGCCAACATTTTCAAGCCATCAGCAGCGATCGTCGAAACGCCACCACCCAACACAAGAACTCAAGCCGGCTGGATCATCAACAACGTCGTGTCTTTGCTGATTGGGTCCTTGAAATGCATGAAAATGATCCGGAATTTCATCGAAAAATAATCTTGACTGATGAGAGGCCCATTTCCACCTCGGAGGCTACGTCAACAAGCAAAACTGTCGCACCTGGGGCTCGGAAAACCCAAGAGTTATCCATCCTCAACGCGTGACTGTTTGGTGCGGTTTACGGTCCGGCGGGGTCATTGGACCTTACTTTTTCGAAAATGAGGCTGGAACAACAGTTACGGTCAATGAATTGCGCTATCGAGAGATGATTAATGATTTTTTATGGCCGGAATTGGATGGTATTGATCTGGACAACGTTTACTTTCAACAAGACGGCCGCGGCGCTACGTATCAATGAAACCATCGATCTTTTACGGGAAAAGCTTCCGGACCGTGTTATCTCTCGAAGAGGTGATCACAATTGGCCACCGAGATCACCTTGCGACATCTTCCTTTGGGGCCACGTGAAAGATAAGGTCTACGCCAACAGCCCAGCGTCGATTCAAGATGGAATTCGTGAGGCTATCGAGGACATAGGGCATTTGGTTATGGAAAATTTCATGAAAACGATATGGTCCTGTAAGGCCCGGTGCACACACGCGATTTTTACCGCGGCGATATCGCTGCGATATCGCTTTTACGACATAAAGCACTCACAATCAAATGGAGTGGTGCACACACACTTGCGATATCGCAGCGACACTTCTGCGACATTTCTGCGGTAAAATATCGCAAAAGTTTCTGCGATATCACAGCGATATCGCGGCGACAAAAATCGCATTTGTGTCTTGTTTTACATTGTTTTCTATTGTGCAGTGCACACATGCGATTTTTACCGCGAGTTTTGATCAAATTGAATGGGAAAATATGAATGATTTTGATGCTGGTTTCTTTTTATTTGATTTTGATTTTTGGTGAAACTTTGACCGCCAACTCATCAAAAGATCTTACACTCATTCGAAAATTGTTAAAAAAATGTCCAGGATTTTGTCTTTTATTTTGAAACGATGAATAAAATAGTCCTTTTGTTAGCCATTGACGTCAGTGACGTCGTTTCTTTTTATTAAGAACATAATTTTTATGCACGAGGTACGCGAAAACATTTTTTTTGTAAACCTCCATTATTTAAATACAAACTCGAAGTAAAAATTGAAACCTGCGGTAAATGTCGCAAGTGTGCACTGAAAATGTTGCGATATCGCCGCGGTAAAAATCGCGTGTGTGCACCGGGCCTAAGCGTGGTCGTGGCGGCCATTTGGCTGATGTTGTGTACCATTATTAACGGGGAGAAGGGTTACTACAATCGCGGCCATATAATCAGTCTAATTACTTTATTGTCATACCATTGTATGCTGGTCTTGCGAGTTGAATTTCATATTTTTGTATTGCAGCACCTGAAGTCCTGGGTCCGGAAAAATATGACAAAAGCTGTGACATTTGGTCACTTGGTGTCATAATGTACATTCTTTTGTGCGGATTTCCCCCATTCTATAGCAATCATGGTGAAGCCATTTCACCGGGTATGCGATCACGCATTCGCACTGGACAGTATGATTTTCCTGATCCCGAATGGAAAAATGTTAGTCAATCGGCCAAGGACTTAATAAAAGGCATGTTGAACGTTGATCCAAGCAAACGGTTAAATATTATTCAAGTTATGCGAAATAATTGGATTGCCCAGTATACTCAAGTGCCACAAACGCCATTGCACACGGGGCGTATGTTACGAGAAGGTGAAGAAACATGGCCAGAAGTCCAAGAAGAAATGACACGTTCATTGGCAACAATGAGAGTTGACTATGACCAGGTAATGAGTGTCGTGTTTGACTCATCGATTCTGTTTATTGTCAGTTTTTCTTCTTCTGTTTGCAGATGCACATCAAACCCCTGGACAATTCGGACAATAGCTTACTCAAGAGGAGAAAAAAGCTTGAAGAAATTTCACCAAAAGCCTAGAGATGAAGACCAGACAAATTTTATAATTTGGTTTTATCCTGTGACAATATTTTTACCCAATTACGGAGGAATAAATATAAAATTTAATTAAAACAGTTTTGGCGCGTCCATGTTATGCCGAATGATGTCGATCGGCCTGGGCTGCGCGGCACATTCGGTTTTGCATGACGTCTACATTGATTTGCAGTGCAGTGGACGGTGCTGAACAAAAATACGCACCAACATATCTGCTCCAGCGGCTTTGTTGGATTTCAGCCGTGATATTGCCGTTTTCACTTCTTCTAGGTCGGGTTCACGGAATTGTTGGCTGTCATCGTGTACGATTAAAGGCTCCTGTCTGACGGTGGGGATTTGTTCGTCGTCGCCGTTATACAGTCTACAGAAGTGTTCTTTCCAAATGCCCAGCATTGACCCAGCTCGATGACCTTGAGCCAGCTGTTTTACCCTCCGAACTTCGTTCCTGCTGTTGGCTCTCTCAACATCCTCGATCCTCGAGAAGCGTCAGGCTTCTCATGCTGCCTCGGTTTTCTACTGAGAAGCCGGCGTTCTTCTCTCCTCTTTTGCTCGTAGAGCTCACGAGCAACTCTTGTCCTTCTTTGCAGCGCCGCTTTGTATGCCTCCTGCTTGGCTACATGGGCCTGCCTGCATTCTTCGTCAAACCAGGAGTTTCGTTTTGGTGGCTGTGTGAAACCCAGCACATTAGAGGCGGCATCTCTAACTGCTTTCTGGCAATGTTGCCACTGGTCTTCGATACTTAATGTTGGCGGCATAGGACTCCTTAAGAGGTTACTTGACACTCGATCGGAGAAGGATCTGGTGATCTCTTGCGATTGTAGCCGTCCGACGTCGAATTTTCTTGCAGCATTTGGCTGTTGTCGGGATACTCGTAGCACTACCTTGGCTACGACGAGGTAGTGGTCCGAGTCGATGTTGGCTCCTCGGAAAGTTCGAACATCTAGAATGCTGGACAAGTGCCTTCCGTCGATCGCAATGTGATCAATATGGTTGACGGTTGATTGATCAGGAGATCTCCATGTACCTTTATGGATGTTGAGATGTGGGAACCAGGTGCTTGCTACCACAACATTTCGCCCCGCAGCAAAATCGATCAGCCTGAATCCGAAGTGGTGTCGTGCAGGCTGTGCTTTCCGACTGTTCCTCTTTTCCCAGCTTTACGTTAAAATCGCCGAGGACAATTTTCATGTCATAGCTAGGACATGCTCATAAGTTTTGTCGAGGAGCTCGTAGAATTCGTCTTTGGTATCGTCCTTTTTCTCTTCTGTGGGGGCATGCGTGCATATTAGGCCGAATCTTGGTTCGGATTGTCGTGATGCGTTCGCTTACAAATTTGAAGCTCAAGACTTTTTGCCTGAGTCTGCTTCCCACGATGAATCCGCATCCAAAGAGTCGCTGTTGTTGCTCCCGGTAACAATCACCATAGTAGATGTCGCAGTTTTTCATCCTCCTTTTGCCCGGTCCATTCCATTGCATTTCCTGGATAGCGGTAATGTCTGCTTTGTAGCAGTTGAGGATCTCCGCTAATATGTTCGGCAGCACGCAGTCTATTAAGGGACCTAACATTCCACGTGCATATCCGAAATTCGTCGTCATCAGTGTATTTGTCCGTTTCCGAGGCCTGTATCTTTTTCTACGTAGTCGGGAAGTCACCCCGACGCACGTACAACCCCCAACCTGGAGTATCAGGCACTTAAGGTGACTCCAAGTACAAGAGCCGGAAAAACCGCTCCTTTTACGGCCTGGGCTTCAAATAAGTCGAAGTAGCCCGTAAAAGTGTTCACCAAGTAGTTCGGCCTTAGTGGAACTGAAGACGCCCACACCGTCCCTCGTTCGGAGTGCCTTGGGGGGAACACTCCTTCGTTGTGGGGTAACAGCCTACTCCGCTTCCACCTGTCGACCACGGGAGGCCCTTTTGCGAAAACAAGTTTCGCGATCGCATAGCTCTAAGCATCGTAGTAGTAGCTCCGCCACGTCAAGGCTTACTCCATGGAGTGACCCGACTCAAAATAAAAACAAGCAAATTGTATGACTACGTTTAAGAAACAAAAATAATTATATGGTTTGGATGCTTTAACAGTATTGTTTGCTTTCAAAAGTTGCCATCTAATTGGTTCTAAGTTGGTAGTCGCCATTTTGAGTAATGTAACGCACCCAGGGAAGGGCTTGGTAGCCACTCTTTTCAATGATTTTCAAGTAACGCACCTGCGAAAGAAGAGAAAACAACTCGTTTTAGTTTTGGGAAGTTAATCAGGAGGCAAATTTTATACTTGAATTCCAGATGTAGTGAAGTAGGGGATTTCAAATTTGACTTGGATTGGTGGTTTGCCTTCCGTTTCTTCGCACTCCACACTTGGCAGTCCGAAATGTGCACGCATCAAATACTCCTTACCACCCTGTAAAAATGAACAGATAATTTCAATGTCAAATCGATTCCGCTAAGAGCCAGTTCGTTCAGGTTCAGAGTGGGTTAAATCTTTAATTTGGTTATCACGGATTCCCTTAGTTCAGAAGTAAGATAATCAAAGAGAGAAAGGTTAGGTTAGGTTAAAGTGGCTGCGGATACAGGATCCGCACACTTTGGCCAAAAGAAAAGGCCCATTGTGATACCTACCACACGAATCTAGAGAATTACTTTTTACTAGTCAAACCATTTTGAGCGTCACAACATCAGCCAAATGGCCGCCACGACCACGCTTACAGGACCATATCCTTTTCATGAAATTTTCCCTAACCAAATCGCAAAGTGGCTCGATAGCCTCACGAATTCCATCTTTGAGGTCTTGAATCGACGCTGGGCTGTTGGCGTAGACCTTATCTTTCACGTGGCCCCAAAGGAAGAAGTCGCAAGGTGTTAAATCACAAGATCTCGGTGGCCAATTGTGATCACCTCTTCGAGAGATAACACGGTCTGGAAGCTTTTCCCGTAAAAGATCGATGGTTTCATAGCTTGTGTGGCACGTAGCGCCGCAGCCGTCTTGTTGAAAGTAAACGTTGTCCAGATCAATACCATCAAATTCCGGCCATAAAAAATCATTAATCATCTCTCGATAGCGCAATCCATTGACCGTAACTGTTGCATCAGCCTCATTTTCGAAAAAGTAAGGTCCAATGACACCGCCGGACCATATACCCCACCAAACAGTCACGCGTTGAGGATAACTCTTGAGTTTTCCGAACCCCAGATGCGACAGTTTTGCTTGTTGACGTAGCCTCCGAGGTGGAAACGGGCCTCATCAGTCAAGATGATTTTTCGATGAAATTCCGGATCATTCAAGGCCCAATCAACAAAGACATGACGTTGTTGATGATCAGCCGGCTTGAGTTCTTGTGTTAACTGAACTTTATAAGCCTCAAGACCCAAGTCTTTATTCCGTTTGTGGAATGCCTAATTCCAAAGAACGACGAGGAATGGACAAACCTGGGTTTCTTCAACACTTTGGGCTACAACAGCAATATTCTCATACAGCGGCATTTGCACCCGATTTCTGTAGGAGTTGTCAGGATGAGGACGAAATAGAAACCAATAAACACCTGCTCTGCGACTGTCCGACTGTGCTCGTACACCCAGAGGAGGAAACTTCACGCTCAGAGACATCGAGGATTCGATGATGCCTTTCTTCGGCAGTGGAAACACCAACGTCAATTGGTGGCTGCGCGAGTTCGAAGAAAACGCTGTGACGGTCCAATGGAACAATTTATAAATATTTATATACGCCAAGCAATTGTTGAAGGGGGCCGCCAAACTCTTTGTCGGAAGTCAATCGGGCATAAAGGATTGGAGAACCCTGAAAGAGGCATTAATCGCAGAATTTGGTGTTGTTGTGTCTGCGGCCGAGGTTCACCGACAACTGAGAAACCGCAGGAAGAGGACATCCGAATCCTTGAGGGAATACTTGTATTCGATGATGGAAATCGGGAAATCTATCCATTTGGACGACGAAAGCCTCACACAGTATTTCATTGAAGGCATTCCCGACAGCAGACATAACATACTGGCACTCTATCAAGCCAGGACAATCCAATCCCTGAAGACCCAAATTACAATTTATGAGAGAATGCGAGGACCCAATCAACAAGCAGAGTATCAAAGGGGAGTAGCTCCGGCCGGGACGAGCAGCCAAGCTGTCAAGGTCGAAGGGAGGGCCCAGAAGTGTTTTAAGTGCGGCGATAACTCTCATCTGGCGAAGGAGTGCAAGGTGGGGTTCAGGTGCTTTGGCTGTGGTCAGACGGGACACAGGTCGTTCGAGTGCCGACAGAGTTCTAATCAGGGGGGATACAAGCGACAGAGAGACGAACAAAACCGCGTTCATACTGCAATAACAGATGACGATAGGGATTTGTCCGACGTCCAAGTTTCACTAGCGATCAATAAGAACAGAATTTTTAAGGACATCAACATTCAGGGGCAAGGTGTATCAGCATTGTTCGACACGGGTAGCGACGTCAATCTGCTACGGTACGATGTTTTGTTGAGAATGGACTTTGTAGAACTGAGTCCTATTACGAAGAGTTTGTCAGGGCTAGGACAAAAGAAGGTCATTACGCTGAGTTGTCTTGAAGCTGAAGTCCAAATAGATGGTGTTGAGTTGTTGCTCAGGTTTCACGTAGTCCGAGAGGCAGATATTCCCTATTCTGCAGTGGTAGGAAACGAAGTTTTACGTGAGGTAGATGTGACCATCACCGAAGATGGAGCAGAGTTTGTCCGGAGACAAGCTAAGGAAGAAGCAGCCGATGAGGAGCAGAAACCAGTTCTGGAAGTCAAGCCTAGAATTGCGTTTGAGAACACGAGTAGAGCAGGCTCTCGCGGAAGTGCGAGTAGCAGAGTGAGGAGTTCAAGGGACCAGGAACGTGAGCACTTGTCCAACAGGAGAGATGGAAGCCTGGGATTGGGGTTGCTGGAACGGGGAGGTCAACGGAACGTCGTCGAAGATGAAGATTATGAACTCGCCTCAGAGTTCACAGCGATATGCTTGTCGGCTGCCGAAGATTTCACAAGTGAAAGAGAAGTAGGCGTAAAACACTTGGAACCTCCAAACTAGCCGACTCCGTCATTTCGGCAACAGGTTTGTTGGGGAACTGGATTATCTAGCACAGGTCTCAATGGCAAACATGAGGAAATTGATAGATAGCACAGGCTGGTTCGTTAACGAGCCAGTCTACGTTAATCGGCAATTTTGAGGAGCATCGATAGGGGATCACAATGGACCAGTAGGCCCCCGTGTATTGCATACAGTTTCACGCTGTGCACACCCCTCATCACCTAACTTAACCTTACTTAATCACAATTCTAAGATAAATCAACTGGATTAAATTTGATCAAGCGTGAACGAACTGGCCATAAGATTTGCGCTTACCGGAAATGATTTTATTGTCCATGTAATGGCGTTTTGTTCAGGAGCATACTTGACACTTCCAATTGAAGTCTTAAATTTAGGCGAATCAGCATCGCCCGGCACTGGAATCACTATCTCCACATTATTTGCCGTTGAACGTCTTTTAAATTGTGATTTGGCTTTGATCATATACTCTACACGGCTGTGAGCGTGACGTTCTATAACCGATTCAATCCATATCAGTGGCTTAACCTGTAGACAAGACAATCTTAAAAGTACTTTTATGGACAAAAGAAGCAAACTTACATGGGTATTCAAACGATACGACATCAATTCGAATTCACCATCGGGTGGAATAAACGAAATCGTGCGGTCGTTTTCGAACCGCGAAAGCCTCACACACTGATGAAACTTCACATCCTCCAATTCGACAGACTTTGACTTGCCACGTCCGGTGCTTTCGAACAGAACCTTATCATTCAAACCCAAGCGTAGTTCTGGCATTCCCGACAGATATACTCGCATTTTAATCGCACCAACAATTTCGCTTCGCAGCACATTCCCATTGGCATTGGCCAACAAATTCACCGATTCAATGACATCGAGAAACACCTCATTCTTGCGATATTTAATGCCTTCGGAACGCCAAGAAACCGCATTTGTTACCGCCATCGGAATACGAGGTTGTATTTCCAATTTGTGACCTTCTTGTGTTATGTATTCCTGCAAGATTTTGCTATCTGTAGTCTGGGGGTAGCCAAAATCGATCAATTCATCCAGCAATTCATAAATCACAACAAAATTATCCCGAATACTTTCTTCTTCGAGTTCCTTAAAATACTCAACAAAAACATGGGCGATTTTGTGTAGAAATACGAAGATAAGTGCGATATTTGCATTCTTTCGAGTTGTTGAAACAATGTAGAGGTTGTTTGTCTTGATGTAGGCAAATGTGCACTCGGGCATTGGCAGGATTGGTGTTATGAGGCCTTCCTCTTCGCGTTCCATAAGCAAAGGCATAAATTTGTCAATTACAGACATATCTATGTCCCCGCGATAATTACGGGAAATGAGCACCTGTCGAAACGAAAAGAATATTTTTGTTGGCTATTCTCAGCTGCGGAAGCTTTAATCTTCTTACCTTTCCCTTAACATCTAGAACGTATATCGCTGAGGATGACATTTCCAATTCTTCTCCTCTTCCGAAATAAACACCTCAATTCAATTTATCAAATCATAAAATCAGGTGAGGAAATTTCCTTTCCAAATCACCTCCACGATATGTCCAAGTGTGATGACGAATGCAGTACGAACCGAAAAGGTCTTCTTGTAATTTGAACAAAATGTATTCGGCTACTTAATTTTCAATTATTTTTCTCTGCTTCGTAAGATGAATCATTTGTTTCTATAAAACCAAACAAACTAAGAGTTTTAGCTTTCTTTTAGTTGAAATCGGTAACTTTGGTTCTTCGAATTGATTTTTTTATTGTTTTTTTTAATGGAGTAATTCACAGATGAGTTTAAAAGAGAGATGGGAAACCGAGCTGTCAAAATGACAATGTCTACAAGCGGTCCTTTGTATATGGATTTACCAAGTACTATCAAGAATGGTTTTCAAGCTAGCAAGCAGAGAACACACATTACAAACTTATGTAAAAAACTGTCAAAAAACTGTCAAACCAAGCAGAAAACCATTCTTGATATTACCTGGTAAATCCATATACAAAGAAGCGGTCAAAGTTTACTGCAAGAGTATGCGTGTTTTTTCAATACTATCTCAGTAAACTTCGACATACCACCTGAGTTTTGTTGTATTAGTTTCGCTACAAAGTCATTAATACAATAACACGCATACTCTTGCAGCTAACCTGCTTTTTAGTTCGTAGGCAAATGTCATTTTGACAGCAAGCTTTCCTATCTTTTTATATCTTATCAGTGGACAACTTATTGCCGGAGGATGGCAGCATTGTTTTTCTATTAGCTAGTATAGTACCCGCGAGATGACAATCGATTGTGGTGCCATCTTGAGATCTGGCGCAAAATTCCTCTGAAATTTTGTTGATTTTCTACTGAAAATTTCTCTGAAATTTTGTGTTGATTTTCTATTGAAAACGTTAGTGCAATCTACAGCTCAAATCAAGTCTTTAAACGGAGACTTGGACCCTAATTTAGTTTTGGTTGGTAGAAGCTCCCTATCCGTCGGCCATTTGATGTATTTCCAAGTTCGTTCAGAGCATTTATAATTCTAAAGGCGCAACTATAATATCGGAAGGGTGCGTACGTTGACGTACGAAAATTCCCAAATACATGCAAATCAGACGTCACAGCCATAATAGCGGATTGTTCCGTTTCGTTCAGTTTTGTTTTCGGACGTAAACTCACTTTTCTTTCGCAATTCACGCGCGAAAATTTGACATTTCTCTTAAAACACAGAATAATGACAGAAAGCTTTTCGTTCAATTATAGGTAAGCGGATGAAATTGACAGTTGGAAAGAAACGGTTCGTTCAGTTTTGACGCTAGCTTCCGTTCCCGTCCGTCTATTATAGTTGGGCCTTAACAAAGCAAAAAGACTTTTTAATTATCGGGGAGGAGGTTATCTTTTTCGTAGCATTGATCTTATCGTAGCATTGATCTTGACGCCTTTCAAGTTCTGGACGAAGGAAGTTGTTTAACATTTCAATTCAACGTACCGAGCTGATGTAACAGTAACTGCAATTCCTTCCTCAAAAATAGGGTCCGACAATCCCCAACTTTGAAATGCAGCACCGCCCTTAAACCAATGCCCAATACCGACTGTTTTGAACATTGACATAACCGTCAAGATGAAAATATGCTTCATCACTCATGAAAACTGTAGCATCGGGATCTTCCGTCCATTGTGCAACAAAACTCTCTGCGCTGTACAAAATTCCTTTCATTAAGCTGCTGGACGATCATTATTTTGTACGGATGGAACTTGAGGTCATCATGATAGATGCGCATGCGGTGAAGCAAACGACGTGACATACCCAGCGCTACAGCATGTCGTCTAGTCGATCGTCTAGGACTAGTAATAACTGCCGTTCTGACTCGGTCTACATTTTCGGGAGTACGAACTGAACGGGGAAGACCAGGTGGTTTCTTTTTCATCACAGAACCAGTACTTCTAAACGCTGCAACCCATCGGAGTACGGTATTCCGATCATGCAATGCACTTCGACGTCCAACTCTAAAATGTTGACGGAAAAGACGTTGCGCTGTGACCACAGAGTCATTATTTCTAAAAAAAACTGCTCGACAACAAACACATAATGTTGTACGGTCCAACGCTCCATTGCGACTGAAACGGCATTTCGCAAAGAACAAAGGTCTCATGCTCATGAACTTTGGAATTATCGTGTCCAACATCACATCAAATTCCGCAAATACAAAGCTTTCATCCTTTGCAAGGGAGCTGTTTCGTCGGAGAGGGTCTTCAGATTGACTCGTTGCATTTCCGAGTGCTTGGTCCAGATGATTTTTGGCGCGGATGACGTCCATCGACATGGCTGGTTCCTCCCATCCAACTTTGATAGTGATCGAACCTTCGTCAAAGCTCAGGGCACATTGTACCAGATTCTCACGGTTCCGTCCTTGGATCGGGTCAACGCAATAGGCAATTCAGGGTGGAAACAGACAGCGGAAATGTTTTGAGCGTAACCCTCGAGTGTTTGCACACACGTCTTGTTCTCGTAGTGTAGTCCCAGATCTTGACCATGCGATCGTCGGCACCGGCAGGTTAGGTTAGGTTAGGTTGGAGTGGCTGTCCAGGTGTCATTGACTCACTTAGACTTCAAGGGTCCATTGTGATACCACTAATGAGGTTACTCATGGGAGAGTAATGAACTTAAACAAACCATTTTGTACTTTTAATGAAGTTAGAGAGACATTTTGTGTCGATCGTTGCCAGTTCAGTGGAATTATCGAAGAAGGGATTACCGAGATAGTTATTCCTTCTATTGGAGAGTGCCGGACATGTACATAGAAGGTGTTGGGTTGTTTCCTCTTCCTCGTCCATGCAGCTTCTACAGAAGTCGTTTCCGTAGACCCCTAGCCTAGCAGTGTCCTGTTATGACTCCAATTGTAGAGTTTATATTTTGTCTGCTCAGGGAGATCAAGCCTTTTGTCCGTTTCAGGTCAATGCTTGGCCATATTTGTTTGGTTGCTAGGCAGGTGGTACCCTGTGACCATCTAACATTTGTTGATTCTAGAGCATATTGTTTGAGAAGATATTTGCATGTACTTGTGTCTTTGTCTAACAGTAGGCAGAAGTGTTCCGTTTTTGGCGAGCTCATCGGCTTTGCCATTTCCCGGGATGTCTCTGTGGCCCGGCACCCAAATGAGGTGAATGTTGAACTGTTCCGTCATCTCATTCAGAGATGATCGACAATCGTGGACTATTTGAGAGTTTGTGGAGACAGACGCGAGAGATTTGAGAGCGGCTTGGCTGTCCGAGAAGATTCGTATATCCTTGCAAGATATAACGTTTTCTTTGAGCCAGGATAGTGCCTCTTTAATCGCCATTACTTCTGCCTGGAACACACTACATTGATTGGGAAGTCAATACGATAGTTGTTTCGAATAGATGCCACTTCCAACGCCGCCGTCTGTATAGTAGTGTATCGTGTTGTCTTCCAGGGGTCTTTCTTCTTCCCAAGAAGATCTTGAAGGGACTGAAACTTGTTGCGGGCACCTAGGAGGAAAATGTTAGTTAAAATGAATTTCATAGAGAAAATAACTTACCAAACAAGTTTAAGCAGATCAGCATCCAAAACGACTTGTCACGAAAAGGGAACTGAAATAAGAATAATTGTTATTATCATACAAAAATAAATTTTATGTGAATGATTATTTACTTACCCGTGCCAGCCATAGCCATGAATTTAAAACACAAATGAAATAACTTTTCTGTCAAAGAAACTTGAAGGAGATAAAAACCAAAGATTCAGAAAAGAATCCGATTTTCAAGTTTTGTTCTTATCTCTGGTTGCTCTAATGACAGTTTAGAATTCTGAACAGCTGATTCGAACTAGCTGCGCACACGAAATAGATCGTGAATTTTGTGTATGTAGTTGTTTATCTATGTCAGTTCTTAGTTTTTAGTAGTGGTTACTTGTTATCTTCCATGATGCCTACAGTACTGCATACTTAGTGGCGAACACGTAAGTAAACTTTCAAAGCTCAATGAACATATTCTTTCGGAAAAGGTTGGGATTTAAGATAAGGTCCTCAGATAGGGTTAGCTTATTTAGCAACCTGTGAAAAGCAAAACGACAGCCGCGATGTGAATGCAATTCAAACGTGACGTCACCCACTGCAGTTGCATTTTGTGGTGCATTTTTTTTTTGTACGCACAATAATGTGAATTGCAGAGGTAAAGGTGTTGGTGTTAAAATGCACCATTGTAGGCATACGCATTATTGTGCGTATGAGAAAAATTAGCAAAAAAAACATGAACAATTTTGTGTGGGTGGGTATGGTCCGAGATCGTATGATTTATGTACCTAACAGTAAGAATTATCGAGCTAAGTTTAAGCAATTTCCCAATGCAATGACTAAATCACTAACAACTCAACACCGGGCATGCAAAGATCTGAGTGCAGCCGAAATTAAGAAAGTCTAGTTCAGAGTTAAGTATTGTATCTGCCATAAAAATAAAAAGTGTATGGAAAGTAACTAAATGCTAAAAAAGTTGTGATTCGGGAATTCGCTAAGTTTAAATTCCGAAAGGAGAGCTTTCCTGGAGGAGAAAATTATACTATTGACATAGTATATGTGTGTCTATGCACTACTCACATAGTTCAAAGTTAGGATTTTAACAAAGTACACTGGGGTGAGTTTACCTTTTTCTTTGGCCAAAAACATAAAATCTGACCACTGACCTCGCGTTACCCAATAGGTAATTTGGCGGTCACCGGCGAGGTCGTGGCCGCCACATAACATTTTCTCCGCCACATACATTTTTCCTGCTGCAACATATCATTGTTCCCGCCACATATTGATTTTTTTCGCCACATATATACCATTTTTCCCGTAACGGAAACCTGTTCTTGGTATTCGGACTTATCGAAAGCCGCAAAGAACTCTTGCGAGAAAAGATTCTGAGAAGGCAAAACTGAGGACTGAGACTAACCAGCCAGAATCCTAACGAGCAAGATCAAAAAAAAAAAACAAGAAAAGATCCCGAACATCCTGAGCAAATGAATTAAGGTCGGAGTTGTGTGTTAGTGTTGTCCCCATCTAATTTATGCATTTATAGATATATATTTATATTCTTTGTATCATTATATTTTTGGCGTGATTAGATTTGTTTTTTTTTTTATATTTTTGAATTTCTATTATTAAGATACCACTCATTTAAAAGTTCAAAAATTAATACATGAGGAATTTATACAAAAGTGTTGAGAATTGGAATTCAGTCCCTATACCTCATTCGATTTTCTCTTCGTCGGAACGATTTCATTCCTTACATAAAAAAAGAAAAAACCCCTATAGAGAGCTCCTTATAGGTAGGCAATTTTATCATTGTCCGCGGCAGTATTACTACAGCGCCCGAAAAGGGGCCCCTAATTTCAATACACGAAGAGGAAGAACCGAATTGGTTTTAGGTCAGATGACTTAAAGTTAACTTTAGGCCAAATTTGCATTTGTTATTCTTGTTCTATGCTACATTTTTTTTTTATTGATAATGTGTTCTTAATTTGTTTCTGATTCTTTGATTTCATGTTATATTTATTTATTTATTCCGATATTTATTTAGTTATTGATTCAATTAGGGAAATATTATATTTTGCCTGTTAGATTAATTTACGTTCTAAGAAGAATGAAACTTTCATGCTATGCAAAAAGTAGAGCTTAATTAACAATGTTTGTGAATCACGTCACATCTCAGAGTTTTCAATCAATCAAGAAATAGTTTGACAATGTTTTGGTAAAAGATTTCGATAGGGGTGGAAAGAGACGGTTACATTTCTTTTGGAATACGGAAATGAGATGACATGAGCCTTACCGAGCTGAATACAGGGGAGTCCCAGTGACAATTAAATGGACTCCAGGAAGGGTGGGTGCAGTGCTACGAAACACCAGTAGCGCCGAAGGTGAGTTCTGACAGTGGGGTTGATGACATCGTTTCGAAGTAAGTTTTTTTTGTATTAGTTTGATTTGTTTATTGGCACGAATTTAAATTTTGTTTGTTGTGAGTGTCTTTGCCTGTGTCGTGACAAGATCCCCTCCCCATCCGGCGAGCTAAGCCGTGCTACGCCAGCGTGCCAGTCTCGACACACGGAATCCGGACTTGACGTTTTGTTTAGTGTTCTTCAGGTCGATCGTCTTTGGACGTTCAGCTGTCAGTGATAGTTTTTTCTTAGTTTCAATTTTTTTTCAATTTGTTTTTTTTTTGTCATGTCAGTCGACTAAAGCCGGATTACACTAGGCATTAAATTAATGCTCTAACCTAACAGCAACAAACTTGGAACCTTTTATCGAATACCATTTTTGGGGCAGAATAGTCTTAGTGATCTGGGATAGATCTGAAATTTTGTGACCAGTATTGTTACTGATCCATTGAGTGGTGGCTCTAAGCCTCACGCATGAGTTGGCTGCCACCATTTTGGAGAAGATGTCAAGAGGTGTCAGGTTTAAAAGCACTTCCAAGGCTGCGGTTGGTGTTGAGCCAAGTGCTCCTGTGATGCACATTACTGCTGACCGCTGGAGTTTGATGAGTCTATTCAGATTTACCATCTTGTCCAGTGCGGTCCACCATACGACAACTCCATAAATGAGTATCGGTCTGATTACCGAAGTGTTTAGCCAGTGGGTTACTTTTGGGGAAAAGCCCCATTTTGATCCTATGGCCTTTTTACAAGTAAAAAGCGCTACGGTAGCCTTTTTTACTCTTTCATCAATATATGCCTTCCAATTTAGTTTTTTGTCTAAAATGAGGCCTAAATATTTAGCTTGGTCGGAAAAGCTTAATGGTATTCCTTTAATCTTGGGTGGGCTAATCTGAGGAATTTTGTACCTTCTCGAAAAGAGTATTAGTCTTGTTTTATGTGGATAGACGTCCAAGCCACATTGCTTAGCCCAATTTGTTAGCCTATTTAAGGCATTTTGTAGGAGTTCCGAGAGAACTTGGGGATGTTTCCCAGATACAGATATTGCAACGTCGTCAGCATAGGCAATCACCCTGAAACCCTCTGCTTCCAATGATGTTAGTAGGTCGTGAAAGGACCCCACCTTGGGGGGTTCACCGATCTGGTGGTAGTAAAACTTCTCATGCTAGAAGTTATTGTCCTGCTTTTGAGCATGAGACTTATAAGATCTATGAGTGATTTCTCTAATTGCTGTTGTGTTCGCCTGGTAACTGACGTTGTTGAAAGCTAGATAGCTGAGCTTAGCAATAGAAAAAAATGAATCTATACAGCCATTTAATATTTTTTTATTGAAGTATTTTATTTTCATTAGTAAAATTATAAAAATTTATATATTTTTTCTACCTTAAATTGTCAAACAGTCGGATTTTTTCATGCATTTTATACTTACTTTTATTTTATTACAATTTTTATTATATATGTATCTATATAAGTTTTATGTTATTTTATGTATTTGTCTTGGAATATTTTTTCACACACGCATATTCATATGTTTACATTCAAATAGTTATTCCATTATTTGTTTATATATTTATTCTAAATATATATAAATAGTAAATACATATATCTTGATTGGCTTAGGTTGTATCAATAGACATGGAAACATACATCGTTTAAAGTGTTCCTTATGTGTTTAAATTTGAGTGTTAATGTTAATGCTAATGTTAAAAAATGTTAATTAAAACAAAAAATATTGAAATAAAAAAAAATTAAATGAAAACAGATTTTTTTTTCAAAAATTGCAGTAGAGATCACAAAAAGTGTAACCAGCAGTCTGTCTGTCTACATTCGTGCCCAAGTAAACGATATATTTCTTGTAACCAACGTTATTCGAACAAGTAATTTAAAAAAGGTATGTTTTAAGGTTTTTTAAATAATTAACATTTTGATGTTAATAGTGTAGTAATCAGGCCCAGTGGCAACACTGTATCAGTGCACCTCTTGTACAAATTCCCCTAGCAAGTGAGTATACGAAAGAATAAAGAAGAGTCAGTCTTGAAACGAACTCGAAACGACTAAGCTGTGCGTGTTATTATTCCTTGAAAACATTAAACATAATAATTATCGGCTAATGGATATTAATACTTTAATAGGTATTGCTTTTTTCAATAACAAACTTTCTTTGAAAAATATTTATTAAGACGAAAACAGCAACTAAAAACCAAATAAATAAACTGAGAAACAACAAAATGCCAAATTTGGAACTGGAGGAGAAGCAGGCGGACGTGGCAACTGAGCAGGAGGTGAAGGAGAATCTGGATCAGAGTGTTGATCAGTCAGAGCAAACGAGGTGAAGAAATTGAACAAAAGAGCAATGGTCAGCAGCAGGTAAAGTCATTTCCAAAAACTGAGATATGTTCGAAGGGGAAAAAGATCTCAAACAAGCAGCGAGGAAGAAGGGCAGAGGACGACCAAAAATAATTCGAACAGGCAGGCCAGACGGCCTAAGAAGCAATATAACATTTTGAACAACATAAAAACAGAACAAACCCCTATAATTCCACAAACTTTGGCAGAGGCTTTGACGCTTCCCGAAGCTCAAATGTGGAGAACAGCAGCCGTTAATGAAGAGTACCAGTGTTTATTATCGAACAACACATGGGACTCAGTAGAGCTCCGTGAAGGAGAGAAAGCTATAGGTTGTCGATGGGTATTTAGTCAAAAAAAGACGAAAAAGCTAGATTGGTCGCTAAAGGTTTATCTCAAAGATTTGGTATAGACTACGCAGAAACCTTTTCTCCTGTGGTTAGCTATTCAACGATCAGACTGATACTAGCAAATGGACGTCTCATCGGCATACTTGAACGGGGATCTTCAAGAGGATGTGTTTATGGAACAGCTGGAGTTTTTCGTCGATAAAACTAATCCTTGAAACGTTTTGAAGCTGCGGAAAGCTTTATATCGATTGAAGCAGTCAGGGAAAGCGTGGAACGAGAAGCTGGATGCGGTTCTTAAAAAACTTAGTTTTCAACAGTGTAATAGCGAACCATGTGTTTATGTTGCACACAGAGCAGATGACTTGAAGATTATGTCGATGACCTGATTTTGGGCGGCATGAGCGAGAGATCAATCAACGATATGAAAGTTTAAAGTCGTCGACAATGGTGTTTTGCATCATTTTCTAGGATTTGAAATTACTAGTGAAGGTTCAACAGGTCCAATTTCCATTTGTCAAAGCCAACTAATATTGAAACTTCTACGAGAAACGGGAATGGTTCCAAACTCGTTTGGAAGCTGGTCAGCAGTGTGACTGTAAGAACGACAACTTTAGACGCGCAAATCGAGAGCAGTATCAATTTATATTTGGCTCGTTAACATATTTGGCTATATCTACAAGGCCAAACATCATCCATTCCAGTGAATAAAGGCGACGAGGGGAGATAGGAGCATGCACCAAATCATCTGCAAGATATGGTCGAAGGAATGCATGCCCGATGAATGGAACCTCAGCATTGTTAGCCCGATCCTGAAAAAGATAACTGCGCTAACTACAGACAAATCAGTCTACTTAACATCGCCTACAAGATACTCTCTGCCGTAATATGTGAACGTCTGAAGACTTTCGTCAACAATCTGATTGGCCTTCAGGCCAGGAAAGTCAACCATCGACCAAATTTTCACGTTGCGGCAGATCCTGGAAAAAATCTATGAACTCCAAATCGATACCCACCATCTCTTCATCGATTTTAAGGCCGCGTGTGACAGCATCTACAGAGACGAACTGTATAAAGCTATGTCTAGTTTTGGCATCCCTGCCAAGCTCGTTCGCTTGTGCAAAATGACGATGGAGAACTCAGGCTGCTCTATCAAGGTTGGCAACGAGCTTACCGAATCCTTCGATGTCAAAAAAGGATTTAGACCAGGCGATGCACTGTCGTGCGATTACCTTAACATCGTTCTTGAGAAGATAGTGCAAAACTCCACCACCGTCAACAACAGAGGCACTATCTTTCAAAAATCTGTTCAACCTCTCGCGTACGCCGATGATATTGCCGATGATGTCAATGGCGCATTTGTGAGAATTGAGACAGAAGCGGCAAAAATGGGATTAGCGGTAAATGGGGGAAAAACGAAGTATATGCTGTCTTCGAGAAAGGACACCCAACACCGACGCGATGGCTCGGACAGAACGTCACAATAGATGCATGCAACTTCGAGGTGGTCGAGGAGTTTGTCTACCTAGGCTCCGCTATTAACACAGCCAATAACACCAGCGCCGAGATCAGATCGCTGTTTCTTGGGGCTAAGAAAGCAATTGGGTGGAAAAGCCCTCTCTCGAGCAACTTAGGTAAAACTGTACAACACCCTCATCATCCTTGTCCTGCTTTATGGTGCAGATGCAAGGAACTTGACAAAATCGGATGAATGTGCCTTAGGCTGTTTCGAGAGGAAAGTTCTTCGGGTCATCTTTGGCCCCGTGTGCATTGATGGGGAATGGAGAAGAAGAACTTTACGAGTTGTACAACGATATGGACCTAGCCAGAAGGGTCAAGGTCCAGAGACTCAGATGGCTCGGTCATTTAGAGCGCATGGACACCAATGCTCCGGCCCGGAAAGCCTTCGACACTATTCCCGAGGGACGCAAAAGGAGAGGAAAACCGCGACTCAGGTGGGGCACACAAGTGGAAGAGGACCTCAATCAACTTGGAGTGCAAAACTGGAGACAGCTGATATAGATTGTTGATTGAAGCCCAAGTCCACACCGGACTGTAGCGCTGCCTTAAGTAATATTAATTCGAACGAAATCTATTTCTCACAGTTTTTTTTTGGATTCAATGAAAATACGCACATGCAATTATGCTTACACAGCTGTGCAGTCCCTGCAAAACAGAAAAGCCCCTGGTCCTGATGGAATTCCCACAGAAGTCCTGAAAGCGACCGCCCAAGTATGTCCTAACTTGCTATTGAACATGTATAACAGTTTCCTTGAGGAAGGGGTCTTCCCAAAGCACTGGAAGAAGCAAAGGCAAAGGAGATACGTCCTCCCCATCGTCCGTCGTACAGACCCCTGTGCATGCTAGGCACCGCGGGGAAGCTCCTGCAGAAGCTATTAAAACCTCGGCTTACAGCGGCAATACAGGCGTGTCGTCGGGCGATCTATCAAAGAGGCAGTACGGTTTCCGGAGAGGCCGTTCTACCATCGGAGCAATAAAGGAAGTAGTGCACGCCACCCAAATCGCCCAACAAGGAAACCACTACTCAAAGAAGATCGTTCTGCTGGCAGCGCTGGATGTACGAAATGCTTTCGAACTCGGCCAGGTGGAGTGATATACTTAGTGCGCTCGAACGTAGCATACCTCCTGCGGATGGTAAAAAACTATCTCAGGGATCGAGAACTGCTTTACGAGACCACAGAAGGCCCTCGAAGGAAGGAAGTCACATCTGGTGCAGCGCAAGGGTCAATATTAGGACCGGACCTCTAGAACATCTCCTATGATGATATCCTCCGCATGGAGATGCCTTTCTTGTGTGGTACGCTGACGATATCGCCGCGGTAATCACGGCACGAGACACCGATAGTGCGCAGAGGAAGCTGAACCAGGTCATTCGACGAGCAAACTCGTGGATGGAAGACCATGGAATAGCGACGGAGAAAACCGAGATAGTCCTTTTTACAAGGAAGAGGATCCCCACACAAATAGACTTCCATATCGGGACCGAACTTATAAGAAGCAGCGTGGCGGTCAAGTACTTGGGATTGAGGCTTGATACAAAGCTAACCCACTGGACACAAATAAAGACAGCATCGGAAAGAGCTACGCCATCACTGAGCAGACGTATGGCGAGCGTTGGGGGACCAACAGCAAGTAAGCGGAGATTATTGATGGCGACAACACACTCCATTCTCTTATATGGCAGCGAAATATGGGCGGATGCACTTAAGGAGGAAAAATACCGGAAGCAGATGGCTGCAGTGCAAAGATGCGGAGCTCTTACCGAACGGTATCGGAACCAGCCGCTGGAGTGACATTTATCGATCTCCTAGCGATGGAAAGGAAGTACATGTACGACAAGAAGGCGGAAATGGGAATGGCAGTGGCTAGGCATCTGACGAAACAGAAGTGGCAAGAGCGTTGAAGCTCGGAGAGCAGAGGACGATGGACAGCAAGACTGATCAGAAATTTGGTGGAAAAACCGAAAACACGCGTGAGGTTAACTATTACGTGACCTAGTTTCTCACCGGGCATGGATATTTCAATGCCTTTCTTCGCAGGATCGGCAAAACAAGCAATCCCGGAGACTCGCAAGTAGATGACGCACAACATACCTTCTTTGACTGCAGCAGATGGTAGAGTCTTCGAATCCAACCCGGAAGGACGTCACAGAAGAGGAAGACCGTGACTCAGGAGGCGCACACAAGTGGAAGAGAACCTCAATCAACTTGGAGTGCAAAACTGGAGACCACTTTCATTATTTGTTGAAATGATTAGGCAAAAAAGGTCATTTTAGCTGGGAAGAAGTCAAAACTGCCGAAAGTGTAATATTGACTTGTGAAGTTAAGGCTATCAAACATAAAATGGAATCTTTCTTCTTGTGTGCTCTATTGGTACATCGTATGCCAATCATGCTGTATATAATTATATATTCAAGTACTTGCTAATGTCTGCGTGTGTGTGCACAAATCAATCATAAATCTATAACGTGCATATACAATATCGAATACCAATTCATGTACTTAAAGAATTTAATACACAATATTGATTTTGCCAGTTTTATGTCTGTCCTGTTGATTCCTAAGAGACAAAGTTTCTCTTTTAGACTAAAAACTAATAATAACTTAATGATTTTTTTCGTTTGATAAAACATAAGATAGAAACATCAATTCCAATAAAATTAAAAATTCTTTATTTTTATGTTTATGTTTAATTGTTAAAAATAATTTTATAATTTCTATTGGTTTGTTTTCAAGGTAAGACTTGTTCAATTATAATATTGCTTAGGGTTCTTACTGTTTTTTAATTTTAACTATAAAGTAAATTTCAAATTAATTCAATTTCTTGTCACAATTTATATTCTTATCTAATAAATATCTATGTACATGTATCGACATATAAATAGTTGTTTATATATTTTCGTTAATCTCATTTTAATCGTCAGTAAAAATATATAATAAATACAGTTATAAGCATATTTTATTATATAAATAAAAAAGTATCAACTTTTATGAAATTGTATTGTATGCGATATTTTACGCTATATTTATTCTTTTACGTTAAAAAAGTATTTTTTTTTTTATTTTGTTAATAAACATTATAAGTATGAGATCATGGAAAAAATTGTATCTAAAATTTTATTTGATTTTTTAATATTAATCATTTCGTTTTTCATGTTTTTTAACGCACGACATTCTCCTCTCATGTGAATAAGATTAATTAAAATATGTTACGCCTATTATATTTTATTTTTATCTTTTTATTTTGATATTTAAGAAAATTAAGTGTTTTTTTTTCGTTTTTTCTCATACATTTTTGCATTTAAAATTGCCATAAATGCTAAATGCCATGTATAAATACTTTTATATTGATTTGAGTAGAAAATATTCAAGATATGTTTTATATACATAGACACATTTTTGCCTACATATATGCATAGATGTTGAAAAATATACATACCTATATATATCTGTATAATTTTGTATATTGATGTATACATATATTGTATTGTATATATAATAATATTTACGGCTAAGTCTTCATAGTTTGTTCAACATTTTTCGTTTTTTTATTTTTAAATAGATACATTTGTATTTCGAATATAAATAAATATATATATATATATGTGTCTATTTATTTTTTATTAAATTTTTGTTTGTAATTTTGCAAAAATAAAATGTATTAAGTTCTTAATTTGTTCATAATTCTGTATAAGTAATTTTGTTTAGATATTCAATTTTTAACCATAGTGATTACAGCATTTTTTTTTAATTTTAATTTTAAGTTTAATTTTTAATTTTAAGATTTAATCCATTTAATTTACATACAATGATGTTGTTGCGTTTTTCACACTTCCTAGACTTATTTGTTGAATGTTGCAAGATTGCACGAACTTCCTCAAATAACTTAAATCTTCTTAATAAAAACGAAATTTTCACAATAAACAAAAAAATGTATTTTCTAAGCGGGTTTTTATGCCCTTATTATGCCAGGGACACAGTGAGTGGTTGTGCCGGTGTACATTGGTCTTAAATTCCTGAACATTGCAATGACAAAGAGAGACATTCGAGTAGTACGGCTAAAGAACGATTCTTTATACTTGAGGGTACGACCGAAGTTGGGCTCGAGGGTAAACTGATGGGCATTCCTAGTAGGAGTAGGCTGTTACTACTAATTACCCCACAACGAAGGAGTGCTCCCAGCAAGGCACTCCCACCAAGGAACCGCAGCGGATGAATTTATTTTTTTGGAATCAACGGTGACGTCTTCAGTTCCAGTAAGCGTGATGACAATGGCTCCTTTGTGGGAATTTATAGAGAAGCGGCAAAAATGGGTTTAGTGGTAATTGAGGGAAAAACGCTGTCTTCGAGAATGGACACCCAACACCGACGGCTCGGACAGAACGTCACAATAGACGCACGCAACTTCGAGGTAGTAGAGGAGTTTGTCTACCTAGGCTCCGCTATTAACACGGGCAATAACACCAGCGCAGCGCCGAGATCAGACGAAGAATTACTCTTGCTAATCGCTGTTTCTTTGGGCTTAGAAAACAATTGAAAGGTAAAGCCCTCCCTCGAGCAACTAAGATAAAACTGGACAACACCCTCATCATCCCTGTCCTGCTGTATGGTGCAGAAGCATAGACCTTGACAAAATCGGATGAATGTGCCTTAGGCTGTTTCGAGAGTAAAGTTCTTCGGGTCATCTTTGGCCCCGTGTGTATTGATGGGGAATGGAGAAGAAGATACAACAGCGAACTTTACGGGTTGTACAACGACGTGGACCTAGCCAGAAGGGTCAAGTGGCAAGTGGCTTCATAAATAGGAAGAACAGAGCTTCTTCTTACAGTTAATTCACAAGAATTTCTCTTTCCTCATGGTAGAACAATCTATGGATCTTCTCTGGATCTGGAAGAGTTCCACATTCGCTTAGTACGGCTAAAAAATGATTCTCTATACTTGAGAGTACGTCCGAAGTTGGGCTCGAGGGTAAACTGATGGGCATTCCTAGAAGCGCGAGTATTACGGGCGAATTGTTTAAGGCGAGGAATGCAACTGGCTATTTCTCAAGAGCACTTACCGTAAAAGTAACGATAGAACAGAGAGAGACACGAAACGTTACGACGACGGTGGTCTAAGGAGGTGAATGAGTTGGTTATGTCTCTGTCACCAATCATTCTTAGGGCTCCTTTTTGTATACTGTCCAAGAGGCTTAAGTATGTTACTGGAGCACCAGCCCAGAGATGGGAATTGTACTCAAGGTTTGGACGGATTTCTTGCATTGCCTTAAGATAACCTAAAGATCTTGCTGCATTTTTGGCGACATCACATATGTGCTCGTTCCACAAGAGGTGGTCAGTGATGCACATACCGAGAATCTAATTTTAATTTTAAGTTTAATTTTTAATTTTAAGATTTAATCCATTTAATTTACATACAATGATGTTGTTGCGTTTTTCACACTTCCTAGACTTATTTGTTGAATGTTGCAAGATTGCACGAACTTCCTCAAATAACTTAAATCTTCTTAATAAAAACGAAATTTTCACAATAAACAAAAAAATGTATTTTCTAAGCGGGTTTTTATGCCCTTATTATGCCAGGGACACAGTGAGTGGTTGTGCCGGTGTACATTGGTCTTAAATTCCTGAACATTGCAATGACAAAGAGAGACATTCGAGTAGTACGGCTAAAGAACGATTCTTTATACTTGAGGGTACGACCGAAGTTGGGCTCGAGGGTAAACTGATGGGCATTCCTAGTAGGAGTAGGCTGTTACTACTAATTACCCCACAACGAAGGAGTGCTCCCAGCAAGGCACTCCCACCAAGGAACCGCAGCGGATGAATTTATTTTTTTGGAATCAACGGTGACGTCTTCAGTTCCAGTAAGCGTGATGACAATGGCTCCTTTGTGGGAATTGATAGAGAAGCGGCAAAAATGGGTTTAGTGGTAATTGAGGGAAAAACGCTGTCTTCGAGAATGGACACCCAACACCGACGGCTCGGACAGAACGTCACAATAGACGCACGCAACTTCGAGGTAGTAGAGGAGTTTGTCTACCTAGGCTCCGCTATTAACACGGGCAATAACACCAGCGCAGCGCCGAGATCAGACGAAGAATTACTCTTGCTAATCGCTGTTTCTTTGGGCTTAGAAAACAATTGAAAGGTAAAGCCCTCCCTCGAGCAACTAAGATAAAACTGGACAACACCCTCATCATCCCTGTCCTGCTGTATGGTGCAGAAGCATAGACCTTGACAAAATCGGATGAATGTGCCTTAGGCTGTTTCGAGAGTAAAGTTCTTCGGGTCATCTTTGGCCCCGTGTGTATTGATGGGGAATGGAGAAGAAGATACAACAGCGAACTTTACGGGTTGTACAACGACGTGGACCTAGCCAGAAGGGTCAAGTGGCAAGTGGCTTCATAAATAGGAAGAACAGAGCTTCTTCTTACAGTTAATTCACAAGAATTTCTCTTTCCTCATGGTAGAACAATCTATGGATCTTCTCTGGATCTGGAAGAGTTCCACATTCGCTTAGTACGGCTAAAAAATGATTCTCTATACTTGAGAGTACGTCCGAAGTTGGGCTCGAGGGTAAACTGATGGGCATTCCTAGAAGCGCGAGTATTACGGGCGAATTGTTTAAGGCGAGGAATGCAACTGGCTATTTCTCAAGAGCACTTACCGTAAAAGTAACGATAGAACAGAGAGAGACACGAAACGTTACGACGACGGTGGTCTAAGGAGGTGAATGAGTTGGTTATGTCTCTGTCACCAATCATTCTTAGGGCTCCTTTTTGTATACTGTCCAAGAGGCTTAAGTATGTTACTGGAGCACCAGCCCAGAGATGGGAATTGTACTCAAGGTTTGGACGGATTTCTTGCATTGCCTTAAGATAACCTAAAGATCTTGCTGCATTTTTGGCGACATCACATATGTGCTCGTTCCACAAGAGGTGGTCAGTGATGCACATACCGAGAATCTAGAGATGTTCGGTGTCATTGATGCAAGTGCCACTCATGGACAGTTGGCAAGGGGGGTATGTCTCGCTTTAACGAAACAAGACAGCATTGGGTTTTCGAAGCATTAAACTCTACGCGATTTTGTGTTCCCCATTGTACAATGCTGTTTAGGTCAGAGTTTAATGAGCTCATCATATTTTGCCATTGCAGTTCCACATCCGAAGAGGAGGGATGTGAGTCTGGAAACAAATAAGAAAAACTAAGGGTACTATCGTCAGCGAAACAATGAATTGGATTAGAAGTTACAGACAGGAGATCATTTATGAAAATGAGAAAGAGGGTCGGAGACAAAACGGAGCCCTGTGGTATGCCACCATTTATGTTGTGGGTTTCAGACTTGAATCCGTCCAATACGGTTCGAAAGAAAATCCAACGAAGTAGGGATTCATCGATATTGAAAGCACGCATTTTCGATAAAAGAGCAAGATGCCAGACTTTATCAAATGCCTTTGAAATATCAAGTGCAACAATCTTACTTTCTCCAAAACGATGTTAAGATTTGTTCCACTGTTCGGTGAGATAAAACATCAGATCACCAGTGGACCTGTTGCTGCGAAAGCCGTACTGCCGGTCATTAAGAAGCTTTCGGTCTTCGAGATATTTCTTGAGCTGATAGTTTATGAGCGTTTCCATGACCTTAGAAAGAAGGGACGTGAGTGCAATCGGACGATAATTGGAGGGAGAAGAAGACTTTTTTTGGAGTTGGCTGGATAAAGGCTGTTTTCCAACTGCTCGGAACGAGCCCAGAAGAATAGGATAGATGGAAAAGCTTACGCAAGGGTAAATTTAAATATAACCTGCGGTAACACTGTTTCTGAACAACATTGAAGCCTAAGGCCTAAGTGTCTTACTCTCATCAACAACTCTCTGGTTTCAAAATGTTCCCATGCCAGTGAAGGACAAGGAAGTGCCCGTAGTGTTGAGTATATTGCTGCCGCTAAAGCTTCAGTTGCAGAAAGCCCAAATGTGTCTCTCACACGTCGTAATCAAGCGTTGGGCATCTCTGTGACGTTGTTGTGGCGAATTTTGTGAAAAGATCTTGGCCTACATCCTTACAAGATAAAACTGAAGCTGCTTGACCACCAGCCCAGAAGCGTCGTATGTTCGTGAATTGGGCTGAGCAACAACTTGAAAATGATTCGGATTTTCATCGAAAAATCATCTTCAGCGATGAGGCTCATTTCTGGCTGAATGGCTTCGTCAATAAACAAAATATGCGGTGTTGGTCAGGCAGCAATCCACACGCTACTACATGAGTCATCATTGCATCCCGAAAAAATTACGGTTTGGTGTGGTGATCAAGACTGGCACGTTACTGGGAATGGGGATAGCTACCGTTCAATGATAACCGAATATTTTTGGCCCCAAATTAGATGATATGGACTTGCAGGACATGTGGTTCCAACAGGTCGGTGCGGCGGCGCCACAAGCCACACAGCGAATATCACAATCAATTTATTGGAAACCAAGTTTGGAGAACGTGTTTTATCTCACGAAATGGTCCAGTCGCTTGGTGGTGCGATTTGACGCCGCGCCGTTAGACTTGTGGGGCTACGTCAAGTCTATAGTCTATGCCAACAAGCCAGCGACGATTGATGAACTTCGTAACGAATATCGAACGTGAAATTTCAGCAGTATCGGCGGATTTATGCTTGAAAACCGTCGGAAATTGGGTTCAGTGTCTGGACTTCTGCAAGCGGCCATGCCAACATTATGAGAATACACCCTTACATAAGTGGAAATATTATATCTGTCGATATTCAATAGTCCGACCGAAGCTTCGGCTTCGGCTTCGGTCGAATTCGGCCAAACCTACGACTTCGGTATAAAATAAGCCGAAGCCGAAGAATTTGTTTCTTAATATCGAGCATTGTAGTAGGCGCCGAAAAAAATCAATTTTTGAATTTTTGAAATTGTTGCGACACACAAGTTAGTTAACATCATAGTAGGCGGTGAAAAACTTTAAATTTTTTAATTCTTTAAATTGCCATACACACATTTTGTCACATCGCAGGCAGTCAGTTAAAAATTGTCAGTGCAACCGGTTGGACGTGTGGTATTTGGTCTCGTGTTTTAATAAAGAATATTTTTGATCTAGATAAATCGATGTGTTTTTTTTTTTTTGAATTTTTGACTAAAACATCGTTTTCACTTTTATTTTATTGGAAATGAGAATTCTTCGCTTTATTAACAGCCTGATTCTCCCCTTGTGAGGAATCACAAGTCATAAGCTATTTCTTGTGAGGATTGTTGTGATTCGATAACATTTGTCGGATTCTCCCATAATCACAAGAAAAGGCACAACGAAACTCACCACAGCCAATGTGAATATGGAAATGCGTTGCCAGAATGGATTCTTTGTAACTGCAATATGCGTTCCAACGCAACATAATGATGCGATTTCGTCAATATTGGCAACGCATACAGAGATTGTGTATGGGGGTTGCTAGTGTAATTTCAAAGGCGATGAGCAATGATCGTTATCAGTTGTGAACAAAGAAAAAGAATAAACAAAAAGAAAAAGAGCGTATGTCTTTTCTCTTTCCTTCCTCTTTTTTCCTATATTCATTCTTACTCATAAATAAAAATGTCAAATCTCAAATAATTTTCTAGTTATTATCTGCTCTGAAGGAGATCACAATTTCGATTGTTTTTGTGACTCTCACAAGTTGTGACTTTGGGGGTGTTGAAAATAAAAAGTAAGAAAAATCATCGATAAAACTACACCACCGAACTCTTCAGTCTTCATCTTGAACAGAGCTCACTGAACACGGCTCTTTTTGGTACCAACATTTAAAAGCAAAAGAAATAAATTCAAATGTCAAATTGTAACACATTTCAATATACCTAACCTAATAAAATCACTTATCAAGAAATCGTGAAGATCCATACTTTAAAGGGAAAGCTTTTCTGTAATGTGAAGAAAGTTTTCTTGACGCTATGGAGGAGATGACGATATTGCTAGAAGAGAACTCGTCAAAAACCTCAGTTGACGGCACCGCACTTTCTGATCTGTCTATAGTTCGAGAATCATCATCATCAACTACTCATGTTCGCTTGCCAAGAATGGATCTCCCAATGTTTAGTGGAGAGTTCATTGACTGGGCTCCTTTCAAAGACGCTTTTACTGCGCAAATCGGTGCCCAAACTAATTTGACTTGCGTCGAGAAACTACAGTATTTAAAGACCTGTCTAGCAGGTGGAAAGGCTGCTGCTCGTTTGCACACTATTTCTTTGACAGCTTCTAATTTCAAAGAAGCATGGGACGATCTTATGGAACACTATGACAATAAAAGACTTCTCGTCGATTCAGCGTTAGATTTGCTCTTTTCTGCAAAGTCTGTTGTACAGGAAAGTTCCGAAGATCTTGATGTTTTGCTCAATACTGTAAATCAAGCTGTAGGTTCTCTAGAAAGTTTGGGGGCAAGAGTTGAGCATTGGGACGAAATTCTTGTCTTTTTGGTGTCTCGTAAGTTTGATTCTGAGTCTATTAAGGAATGGGAGAGACAATTGGGATCTAAGACAGAGATCTCTTCTTGGAAGGCATTGAAAGAATTCATCCAAACTCAAAGCGCCAACAAGAAGTAAAAGGTTCAATTTTTTTTTTAAAATCAGTCATCTAAGGTACGATCTCACCACGTAGCACTAAGAAGCTCAAATCAATCGTGTTCGCTTTGCAACGGGAATCATTTTATATCGTCTTGCCAAAACTATCTATCCGATCGGCACCAGTTTGTTATGCAAAGAAGACTTTGTTTTAATTGTCTGAGGCCTCATCCAATCAACGGATGCCATTCGAAGAAACGCTGCAACATTTGCAGTGGCCGCATGCAAAATAGATTTACAAAAAATTCATTGTTTTTTGAGGCCTATTGAAAGTTCATTCAGGAGTAGAGCAAGTTATGCTCCAAAATCTAACGACCAGGCGTTTTATCTACCTCATCATGGAGTTTTGCGTGAGACGAGCGCAAGTACCAAACTCCGAGTTGTTTTCAACGCATCTTTTAAGACCCAACACCGAATTTCTCTTAACGACGTCTTACATGAAGGACCGAAACTTCATGTGGACCTTCAAGATGTTTTAACGAGATGGCGCATGAATCAATTTGCATTTTCTTCTGACGTTACAAAGATGTTTCGACAAATTGAAGCTACCCCGATGACTGGGATTATCAGAGAATCTTGTGGCTTGAGAACGCAAATCTAGTTGAATTCGTTTCGAATACGAAAAAGTCACAAAAAACAATTTCACCTCTTCTTATGACTTGTGAGGTCACTGATAATGATGATGGAGAGAATCGGGCTGTAAACCTTCGGCTTCGGCTTCGGTCAAAGGTTTTCTGTTAGCCTAATATTCGGCTTCGGCTTCGGCGGAAAATCGACCTTCGATCGGACACTAATATTCATTAATTTAAAAAAAAAAAAATTTTTAACATAAAACTACTGAAAATTTTCAATGAAAACGAATTATTAGTGGCCTTAGGGCTAAAAATAGATTGTTTAAATTATAATTAGTTTTGTTGTCGCAAGAAATTAAAAGTAAATTTACGTTTGCATCACTTTTTTGCTTAAACATATTTGCACTTTATAAATAAAAAAAAAATAATAATAAATCTTTTGTTAATCATTTCATATATTTTTTTATATTTTTGTCTGTTCGACTGTTTTACTTCAAGTCAAACAAACAGTTGACTCAACCGGCAGTGTGACGTCAGAATAATATACAATTTCAATTTGTTTTTTGTTGTTGAGTACGAATATCTTAATTATGTTTAATTTTATTTATTTTTTATTATCAAAGTAAATTGTCTGGTATTTTTGTTTTTGTGTTAACCCCAATCAGAAGTGTTATATAAAGGTACAAAATATGCGTACTCATTTGTTTATATATTATTATTATTTCTTATAAGGTTTTTAACAAACATATTTAATAAATTATTTCACAACTATGTATTATTATTTTTTTCTGTTTGCTACACTCTATTCTTTTTTTTTGTATTTGAACAATGTATATCTATTTATTATGCTAATAATTGTACACATTTATATGAAAAATTAGTACACAAACCGTTAAATGTCAACACACACTTACGAGAAATCAGTCTATTTATGTTTTTATTTAATATTGATTTTTATTTTTGTTGTATTTATATTTTTTAAACTATTTTTTAAATTAATTAGAAAATTACAAGCAAAAAATTGTAGGATGATTAACGTTCTTTTTGCAGATGGGGTAAACTAAGGAGAACAACACTAGGTGGTATTTGCTTAGGTATAGTTTTTTTTTACCGAACTGTACACATTTTTTTATTTATCCAATTTTCAAAAATACAAAAATACTGCAACTGTTTTTTTTTATGTTCTTCTTTTCGAAATAAAACATAAACACAGCGATGTTATAAAATACATACAAAATTAAATACACAACATATCTCAACCTAATGAGTTTAAGAACACTCTGTGGATATTTTGTCTGCCTGGCTACTATAGTTTTTTTTTTTTTTTTTACTGAAAACGTCACATATTTGATGTTTTCATGTATTTAGAAAATTTATTGTGTTTTTGTTTGTTGTTAAATTTTTTGTATATTAATTAAGATTCCTTAAACAAATTCGTTGTTTCACAATAAAAGGACCGAGAGTCCACTGTTAATATAAGGGACGAACATATAACCGAAAAAAAACGAAGTGGCTACACTGGCTTGAGTTTCTATTGTTATCGTTTGCAATATTTCAAAAAGAATCAGCTTGGGCTTCAGGTCAATGATAATTTCAATAAATGAAATGTTTATCCTTCCATGGGGTAAGCCATGACGTGGCGGAGCGGCTTACGGTAACTCCTACAAAGATGCTTAGAGCTATGCGATCGCGAAACTTGTTTTCGCAGAAGGGCCTCCCATGGTCGACAGGTGGAAGCAGAGTAGGCTGTTACTACTAATTACCCCACAACGAAGGAGTGCTCCCACCAAGGCACTCCCACCGAGAAACGGCAGCGGATGAATTTCTTTTTTTGGAATCAACGGTGACGTCTTCAGTTCCAGTTAGCGTGATGTCAATGGCTCCTTTGTGGGAATTGATACAGAAGCGGCAAAAATGGGTTTAGCGGTAATTGAGGGAAAAACGCTGTCTTCGAGAAAGGACACCCAACACCGACGGCTCGGACAGAACGTCACAATAGACGCATACAACTTCGAGGTAGTAGAGGAGTTTGTCTACCTAGGCTCCGCTATTAACACGGGCAATAACACCAGCGCAACGCCGAGATCAGACGAAGAATTACTCTGTTTCTATGGGCAAAGAAAGCAATTGAGTGGAAAAGCCCTCCCTCGAGCAAGTAAGGTAAAACTGTAAAACACCTTCATCATCCCTGTCCTGCTGTATGGTGCAGATGCAAGGACCTTGACAAAATCGGATGAATGTGCCTTAGGCTGTTTCGAGAGGAAAGTTCTTTGGCCTCGTGTGCATTGATGGGGAATGGCGAAAAAGATACAACGGCGAACTTTACGGGTTGTACAACGATGTGGACCTTGCCAGAAGGGTCAAGTGGCAAGTGGCTTCATAAATAGAAAGAACAGAGCTTCTTCTTACAGTTCATTCACAAGAATTTCTCTTTTCTCATGGTAGAACAATCTATGGATCTTCTCTGGATCTGGAAGAGTTCCACATTCGCTTAGTACGGCTAAAAAATGATTCTCTATACTTGAGAGTACGTCCGAAGTTGGGCTCGAGGGTAAACTGATGGGCATTCCTAGAAGTGCGAGTATTACGGGCGAATTGTTTAAGGGGAGGAATGCAACTGGCTATTTCTCAAGAGCACTTACCGTAAAAGTAACGATAGAACAGAGAGAGACACGAAACGTTACGACGCACGGTGGTCTAAGGAGGTGAATGAGTTGGTTATGTCTCTGTCACCAATCATTCTTAGGGCTCCTTTTTGTATACCGTCAAAGAGGCTTAAGTATGTTACTGGAGCACCAGCCCAGAGATGGGAATTGTACTCAAGCTTTGGACGGATTTCTTGCATCGCCTTAAGATAACCTAAAGATCTTGCTGCATTTTTGGCGACATCGCATATGTGCTCGTTCGACAAGAGGTGGTCTGTGATGCAAATACCGAGAATCTAGAGATGTTCGGTCTCATTGATGCAAGTGCCACTCATGGACAATGGCAAGGGGGTATGTCTCGCCTTAACGATACAAGACAGCATTGGGTTTTCGAAGCATTAAAACTACGCGACTTTGTGTTCCCCATTGTACAATGCTGTTTAGGTCAGAGTTTAATGAGCTCATCATATTTTGCCATTGCAGTTCCACATCCGAAGAGGAGGGATGTGAGTCTGGAAACAAATAAGAAAAACTAAGGGTACTATCGTCAGCGAAACAATGAATTGGATTAGAAGTTACAGACAGGAGATCATTTATGAAAATGAGAAAGAGGGTCGGAGACAAAACGGAGCCCTGGGGTATACCAGCATTTATGTTGTGGGTTTCAGACTTGAATCCGTCCAATACGGTTCGAAAGAAAATCCAACGAAGTAGGGATTCATCGATATTGAAAGCACGCATTTTCGATAAAAGGGCAAGATGCCAGACTTTATCAAATGCCTTTGAAATATCAAGTGCAACAATCTTACTTTCTGAAAAACGATGTTAAGATTTGTTCCACTGTTCGGTGAGATAAACCATCAGATCACCAGTGGACCTGTTGCTGCGAAAGCCGTACTGCCGGTCATTAAGAAGCTTTCGGTCTTCGAGATATTTCTTGAGCTGATAGTTTATGAGCGTTTCCATGACCTTAGAAAGAAGGGACGTAAGTGCAATCAAACGATAATTTGAGGGAGAAGAAGATTCGCTTTTTTTTGGAATTGGCTGGACCAAGGCTGTTTTCCAACTACTCGGAACGAGCCCAGAAGAATAGGATGGTTGGAAGGGCTTTGTCAGCGTGGATGAACACCTCTTCAGAATAATAGCGGAGATACCAATCCGGACCAGTGGATTTATATATGTTGAGACCTTTAAAGACTCACGCCACAGCCCGAGTGCGAAAGAAGATTTGCCCCATGGAATCATTGACGCGCTCAAGCACTGGGGGAGACATACATGACACTCTCGGACAGCGTTGAATTGGAGGTGAAATGCCTAGCGAAAAGTCACTGTCAACGAGCGTAGGGACCGAGGAAGCATATTTTTCAGAAATGACCAAAAATTCTTACTACCTTTGGGACATTGCAGTATTTTTTGCCTTAATTTTTGGTCATGTAAACATTTGGTTGCTACAAGGGAACAAGGGTTCTAACTTGTTCATTTTTACTTCAGCGAGAGTCCAAAGCATTGCGTCAACGCAAGGTGAATATCCTTCCGATGAATCGGAAACAGTTTGCTTTTGAAGAATTCTTAGCCCTATTTATTTTATTTTTAATAAATTATCATATGGCGTTTTATATTTTTACCTCTGAGCAGATTAGATCAGATCACGGATGTGTCAAAGCTAAGATCTGAGCAGATCATATTCAATGTCCTCCATTTTTAATTTTATGTTTGTTTTTGTCTGCAAAATCCGAAAAAAGTGAAGTTGTCTTCACTCAGCTATCTGCTCTATTTGCTCGGTCGTTTTATCCTGAGCAAATAATGTAATTGCTGTCAGCATTTTTTTGACAGCTCTGTAATGTGATCTGATCTGCTCAGAGGTAAAAAAGAAAAACGCCAATAGTAGAATAATACTGATCTTTTTGTTTTTCTTCGTGCAGAAGGTAGAAAATTCTTGCACTTTCTTATAATACCTTTGCCTAGAATATTTAAATTAAATGTGAATTACAATACTTATAGAAACTTCCCTTCAATTTCGGTTATTTAATATTATTTTTAAATTTATTTGGTGTCCTGTCGATTTCTATGTTTATATTTTTGTTAATGATACTTTGATACTTCTTTTAAGCCCCATGCTAGTGAAAAGTATGATTAATAAGCGACTAATAAATAAACGCTTAATTAATCTTTTTTTTCCACAGAAAACTTATTTTTTTTTTGGCTTTAAATATTGAGGTTAAGTTTATTATATTTAAGTTTTATTAATTGAAAATCTTCGATTACATATTGACTTTTTGCCTCGAATCTTAAACCAAAGGTAATTATGGAATTCAGTCTATTTTCCTTTTTAAATGTGTGCATTAATTTATTTTTATACAAATTTTAGAAGAAGAATCAATTGTTGACAGTTCTGACAGTTCTTCTGCGATTTGATGTTGTTCTTTATTTTAAACATGAATACAAAGTTAAATATTTTATATTTTACAATAATTTTGTTTTCTGTTTTCAGATGTACATATATAATATTTTTTTTTTAATATTTGTTGTATAAAAAAACATATATATATATATATATTTAAGAGAACCCACATAAATCGGTTGAAAAATATCAATTTGGAAAAACTGAATATTTATTGCTATTTATATTTTTAATGCTAGGTTGTTAAGTGAGTTATTTCTGAATATCTCACTCATGTTTGTATATGTATTTAAAATAAAACTAAAACGGCAGTTTATTTTTAAGTGTTTGTAAGACCGTATTCTAATGATTTCACATGACATAAAGGGAAATCGAGTTCATTTACAGGTTTTGTGCAAATTAATTGGGACAAACAAATTTTTAAATGAATTTGATAGTAGGCCTTGATTTTTGCGTTTGTTTTTTTGAATTTTATGGCAAGTGCTTGATGAATTAGTTTCTCTTTTGACTCTGTGCAGTTAAGTCGCAATTTTTCTAGGTTTCTAGAATTTGTAGAAAAAAAGTAACAATGGATATCTCAGTTGAAAAAAAAGCAAAAATCATCGCTCTTCGTGAACACACAGGGAAAACGATCAGGGAGATTTCTTTGGATATAGGAGTGCCAAAATCCATTGTTGGCAGAATAATTTAAGTGTACAGGTCGACAGGAATAATTGAGGCAATGTGGTCGCAGAAGAAAAACAAACGGCTATCTTGGGGAGCTTCAAAGAGATTTGGAAACCACTGGAGAGCAAATAGACGCCGGCTTCTTGAAGTTGGTCGAAAAGCCCGACGACCGTTAAAAAAACAGCTACTGACGAATGCCATGCAGAAAAAAGGCTAAGATGGGCTAAAAGTCACCAGAGGACTTTTTGGACCCAAGAAGATTGGAAAAAAGTAATTTTCTCGCACGAAAGCCATTTCGACGTCCAAGGATACAGGGTGAGTGTCGTGAGAAGACGGGCAAAAGAAAAACTCCGACCGAGCAAAGTCATGTTTTTGGGGCTGTTCTACTTTTGAAGGTCCTGGGAACTTGAAACCAATTGAGGGCATGATGAATAGCATCAAATACGCTGAAATCCTGACGCAAATGCTTCTTGCAACTATACGAAGAAGAACTTTAGCGCAGGATTCGATTTTTCAAAAAGATCTTGTTCCGTGCCACACGTCGGAAAAAATTAAGCAATTCTTCGAGGAGAATAATATTAAAGTGCTGGAATGGCCGGGAAACTCACCTGATCTTAACCCAATTGAAAACTTGTGGGCAATCATCAAGACAGGGCTTCGAAAGGAAATCTTGACGCACAGCACAATATTAGACTCTGCTGGGTCCCAGGCCATAGCGATATACCGGGCAACGAGACAGCCGATGAATTAGCAAGATTAGGGTCAACGCTTAACGAAAGACAAGCACCCCTACCTACCTATTCTCAAAAAGAATAACTATTAAGGCCGATGAAAGGTGGAACCTTCTTGACACCTGCGGCACTACAAGAGATCACTTCGATCTCTTGTAAGCATAATTACCGGACATAATCCGTTAGGTTATCATATGAAAAAGATTGAGAATCAGTTCAGATGATCTATGCAGAGGATGCGGTGACGCGGAGGTGCATGAAGACACTTCGCACTTTCTGTCACTGCCCCGCACTCTGCCACCAAAGGAAGAAATTGCTCGGCAACTTATTTCTTCGGGGATTTAGAAGAACTCTAACATTCTGAACGGTGCCGTGCAATAACGCCGAGCGAAATAACGCCGAATTCTGAAATTCGGCCTTATTTCACTTTACCAAAGTGTAATAACGCCGAATTTTTGCATTCGGCCTTATTTCACTATTGCAAAGTGAAATAATGCCGATTCGGCGTTATTTCACTTTGTCAGTTTTAATTTTTTAAAGTTTTCATCAGGTTTTCTATACTTTATAATAAAAAAAGACAGTGTTTTATAGGTTGCCTTCTCATGTTTTGAAATAAATTCGCGAAACAAAATTTTGCTTTTCACAAAAATTATTTTATCAAAAAATTAATAATATATACTATGTACTGTACCTACATTGTACATATTCCTGCTTCAAGTAGGTATTTTCAAAATACTTGGTCTTAAGCTCAGTTAAGTTAAGCGAAGTGACATGAAATGAAAGTTTCAGTGTTGAAGGAAATTAAAAACTATTTAAATAATACCTACGCAGGTACTTCTACAACATCAAGGTTAATAACTAAATATTTCAGTTTCTTTCAAAACCATTTAATTACCGCAAATGAATTCGATTTTGAAAACGCATGTTGTTTTTTAAGGCTGTTAGAAGAATTTTGCGACATGGAGCAGGAAGAATATTAATATTAGATTTTACGTTTCAGTTAACACTACATTTTTAAGATATTGATCAAATGAAAATTAAAAATGAGTAAGGATTTGGAACTTGAAACAAAATATATAGTTCAGGTACAAATGCCAGCGAGCGTAGCGAGCGAAAAAATTTTTTTATTTTCACACCCCAAATTGATTCTCTTTTGGGCAAAATTTTTTTCGCTCGCTAGTAAAGCGACTTGATCTTGAATGTTCCGAATCGGCATCATCCTCAAATTAGAGTGAAAAAAGAGCTCAAAATGAATCATTTAAATGCAGCTTCTGCTTTCAAAAGCGTTTAATGCCATAACAAGATGTGTGGATGCCTTTCCAAATTGAAGGAAGTGGCAACAGTTTTGAAAAATGAAATGCTCTGACCATTTCGTCAACAAATGAGTGGTCAAATTAATTTATTAGACTTCGTGTTACACGATTTTAAGATATTTCTTTTTTTTGTACTATGAACATTTATTGTTTGTACATATATAATATTGACAAGTGCAAATAAATTTTGTGAATTAATTTTTTTTCATTTTGTCCCATAAAATATAATAAAAATCTGACCTACCATACTCGGTAAGTTTTGTTCTACAGTTGATTTTGCGTTAAGTCCAGCTAAAATGCTCTTTCCAAAAGTTAATTAAAACCGGCTTCCTTGTTTTCTCTTTCTCGGCTTTATTTCTCAGTTGGCATTCGGCGTTATTTCACTTTGTCGAAGTGAAATAAGGCCGAATGCTGAAATTCGGCGTTATTTCACTTTGGTAAATTCTGAACTTCGGCAATGCCTCTAAATGGCTTGATTAACTGAACACATAGATTTTTTATTAGCAATACTCACGGGTATCACAATGGATCTGTATTGATCTAAGTGTGACGGTAACGACACCAACTTGCAGCCCCATAACCTAACCTAACAAAGAAACATTCTGTCGAATCCAGTGTGTGTTCACCCTAAATTTGTGTTGCATATTTAAAAACTTAGGGCTCCTGAAGAGGGCCTTTATGTTATTTCTAGTGCGTTAAAAATATGACTTACAGTCTTGTGCAAATCAATTGGGACAAACAAATTTTTAAATGAATTTGATAGTAGGCCTTGATTTTTGCATTTATTTTTTTGTATTTTATGGTAAGTGCTTGATGAATTAGTTTTTCTTTTGACTCTGTGCAGTTAAGTCGCAATTTTTCTATATTTTATCAAGAATTTGTCGAAAAAAGTAACAATGGATATTTCAGTTGAAAAAAAGCAAAAAACATCGCTCTTCGTGAACACACGGGGAAACGATCAGGGAGATTTCTTTGGATGTCGGAGTGCCAAAATCAATAATTGAAGTGTACACGTCGACAGGAACAATTGAGGCACGCAGGAAAGGCAAATGTGGTCGCAGAAGAAAAACAACGGCTAAAAATTACAAAATTCTAGTCCGAAACAGCGTAATAAATCTTGGGGAGCTTCAAAGAGATTTGGAAGCCACTGGAAAGCAAATAGACGCCGGCTTCTTGAAGTTGGTCGAAAAGCCCGACGACTGTTAAAAAACAGCTACTGACCAATGCCATGCAGAAAAAAGGCTAAGATGGGCTAAAAGTCACCAGAGGACTTTTTGGACCCAAGAAGATTGGAAAAAAGTAATTTTCTCGCACGAAAGCCATTTCGACGTCCAAGGATACAGGGTGAGTGTCGTGAGAAGAAGGGCAAAAGAAAAACTCCGACCGAGCAGTCATGTTTTTGGGGCTGTTCTACTTTTGAAGGTCCTGGGAACTTGAAACCTATTGAGGGCATGATGAATAGCTTCAAATACACTGAAATCCTGACGCAAATGCTTCTTCCAACTATACGAAGAAGAACTTCAGCACAGGATTCGATTTTTCAACAAGATCTTGTTCCGTGCCACACGTCGAAAAAAATGAAGCAATTCTTCGAGGATAAAAATATTTAAGTGCTGGAATGGCCGGGAAACTCGCCTGATCTGAACCCAAACGAAAATCATCAAATCAAATGGCTTCGAACGAAGGATTGCCTCACGAGGAACAAGCTGATTTCAACAATGATACACGACTCTGAAATCAAAAAAGTTGGTTCTGTCGATGCCAAAACGAGTAAAAATGGTTATAAATGCTTAAAAAAAAATGTGTACCTGTTATTGTTAATATTATTTATAGCAAACGAAAAAAAAATTAATTTGCACAGCACTGTAGATCTTAATTTGTTTTAAATGTTTCGTATCTTTTGTATATCTACTACTGGTTTTATCAAGATTGGTGTTTCTGCTTCATCAAAAAATGCAAACTTATGCAAACAACAAAAAAGTGGCTATCTCTGCTTATAACTAGGTGGCGCTATAGTCGAATGCCAGGTCGATTACACCTGTCAGTTATATATATACAAAGCTTCTTATCATCTATCTGTATCTTTTTGAGTTTTGCAATATACTTAAAACTGTTTTGTCAAAGAATAAATATATATATGTATTGATATAAGTATATATATATATATATATATATGCATAAAGATAAAACACATGAAGTTATAAGTCTTTTGGGTAATTACATATCCGTATTATGTAATCTTTAAATACTTCATTCAAAAACGACTTTTTTATATATATTACACATATACATATATTTTTTTTGTTTTTTTCATTTTTTACTATATTTTATTTTTATAATTCAGTCAAATAAACAACACGCCATTATTTCTATTTCCTCTTAAAAAAGTGAACAAAATAAATCTCTTTCGAGTAACTACTATTTATTTTATATTTTTATATATTTCAATATTTTAATTGCGTCTCTTCACTAATTCTTTTTTTTTTACTATAGCTAATAAGTACATATATGTTTATTCAATATTTTTTAATTCAAGTATGAGTAAAATAAAAATCTTTTTGTATTGATTGTTTTTCTACTTATTGATTGATTAAAAAAAAAAAACAATAAGTACAACTACTCGTTTCAACAGCTAGAGCTGCAGCAAACCGTATGTATTCGTTACTTAGTAACGAGTACCGAGTAACGATTTGGTACTCCAAAATAAATGTCGTTACTTGTATGATCTAGTTACTTTTTTTTCAGGTAGTTATACCACTTCCTATACTGTTATTTAACGCGTCATTCGAACTGTGTTAGTTTGGTATGTTTCATTTTTGTGTGAAATGGGTAGTTGAGTGATGTGAATGAGAAGAAAATGCGTTTTCTTTGTCGTTCTTAATGCGTGTTCTTTCGAGATTTGTTTTTGTTTTTTCTGTCTATTTTGAGAAAATGAATATCAGGATCATAGACGGGGAGCCGATGACGGTATAAACTGCACTTACAAGGATTCACAGGATAAACGCTGGCACACCAGGCCCATATTGTATCTATGGTTGAGTAAATGGTATGACAAAAAAGTAATGAGACTGATTATATTGTAGTAACCCTGCGATCTTGAAATTCCCTTTCCCTTCCCCTCTCCATTGATATATTTGCCATCGCCTGCTCTGTCGTGCTGAGTAAACATGTGTCCGTGGTGCTCGCCACGAAAATGGAAAAAACGAAATCAATCGCGATAAAACTTTGCGTCAAATTGGGCGAAACAGCTTCGGAAACGTACGCTAAAATTGTAAAAGTGCATGGTGATAGGGCTCTTAGTCGTGCCCAGGTGTTTCGATGGCATAAAGAGCTTGAAAGCGTGGAAGACGAGGCACGGAGCGGGAGACCAGTCGAGGTGCGGACTGACACGAATGCGCGCCCTGATCCGTGGAGATCGGCGTTTAACAGTTCGAATGTTGGTGTCGGAACTAGGTATGAACCGTAAAACAGTCAGACAAATTTTAAGTGACGATTTTGGGATGAGAAAGTTGGTTCCACGGAACCTTTCCGAGAAGCCCTCAGCGTGTCCCAGTATTTGGCCTCTAAAGGGATCGCCGTGTTGTAACAACCGCCGCCGCCGTATTCGCCCGATATGTCTTTTTTTGTTCCCTAGAACAAAATCGGTGCCCATTTTGAGTCGATTTAGGACATCCAGTCGGCCGTGACAAGGGTATACCCGCGGACATCCTAGTCGAAGCATTCCAGAAATGTTACGAAGCATGGAAAACACGCTGGAATCGTTGTATAGCTGCCAAAGGGGACTACTTTGAAGGGGATGGCATAGTTGTAGAATAATTTTGAAATATACGGTTTTTATGGAATCAGTCTCATTACACCTCGTAGTATTGATTCCAATGCGAAATTTGTGAATACCTGTAGGTCCACTTTTACTGTCACCGGCTCCCGGGCTATCAGCTCAAACGTATTTCTTTGTATTCATGCAAGATTTTAAACACGAAAAATGTACCTACTACATACGTTTTTTACGTATTACAAAAAAAGTAACGAAAGTAAATAGTAACGATATTTAAGTAACGAGAATTCATACCAAAAGTAACGAATACATACGGGTACCCATTTTAACGTTACTTTGACAGCTCTATTCAACACGTGTTTTTTGTTTTATTTTTTGAATAAATTAAGCATAAATTTTTTTATGTAATTATTTGTGTATACGTTTGTTGTTTTTTTTCGTTTTTATTAAGAAAATATGCATATTTTGTTTAAAGAGCTTTAAAATATAGTATTTTGTTTATTTATTACTAAAATAAATATATAGAATTCCGTGATTTGTATTTTTGTATGTACAAGACTTAAAAAGTTCTAATGTAATCTATAGCATAAGAATTCTCTTTTTTAATATCTTTTTTTATGTAGTAATAGAATATTTAATGGAAAAGTAGTTATCAAATATCGTATCTATGCTAAGTTGATTGGTTTTGAACGATTGTTGCTTCCTGTTCGTTTTCGCAGCAAAATGTCCATTCTATAGGCTTAAAAAAGGATAAGTCATTGGCGATTTTATATAAAATTTAAATATAAATCAGTTTGGTTATTTTAATATGAAATGCCTCTGAGCTTTGCTAAAAAAAAAAAATAAATGCTCGTGTATTTTAGGTGGCAGATCCATAAGATCTTATGTGGCCCTCACATCTAATCGGACACAGCAATGTCTCTAATAAAATGTATGGAGATAGTGAAAAATTGTAGACAAAAAACTAAATGCAACTCAACTGTTCTATCTCCCACACAAAATCGGACACTTGTTACTGATGCAATATAAGGTACAGAGACTAGCCTGTATAGGAATAACAGGGGCTCAGAGATACACAATACAAGCTGGGTTGGAAATGATCTTGGATCTCCTGACTCTGGATGGTGCACGGTAGCCAAAACTGCAATTCGTTTAAAAGAACTGAGTTTCTGGAAGCACAGCACTGACGCGGACACGGGTCAATCTTACAAAGATATGACACGATTCCAGAACTGATGAAGACTACCGATTACATTCCCCCTGCATACCAGAAAGACCTGTTCACTCATAAGGAACAGGTGCTGCAGTGTTTTGCCAATCTCTCAACATCAGAGAATCGTAGAAAACTCCCAGCTAACTGTAGTGTCTTTTAGGCCGAGATCTGTGCCATTGAAAAAGCAGCTGAATTGGTAGATCATGAAAGCTACTTTTTTCGTGGACAGCCAGGCTTGTATCAAAGCCTTAGCCAGTGAGACCATAAGATCAAAGGCAGTTTTAAACTGTAGGAAGGAATTAAATAGAATCTGCCACACTAACCAGTTAGCTCTGCTGGGTTCCTGGACATAGAAGGGAACGAAATAGTAGATGAACTAGCCAATAAAGGGTCAGAAGCAGATACAAGTAGTAGCGACCATTCAGATAGAGTACCACCATTCGTCCCGATTGGGGTACTCAAGAGGAAGATAGACCTTAAATCAAAAGAGAAAATCAATAACTCCTGGAAATCCAGGGACGATTGTGTAATCTCTAGAAGTTTATGGCCTAACACTAATGAAAAGGAAACTTCGTATATTCTATCGCTGAGTAAAAGGAATGCTGATCTAGCACAGGTCTCAATGGCAAACATGAAGAGCATCGATGCTACCTTTAATTTTTATAGGAGATCACAATGGAGTAGTAGGCCCCCGTGTATGCAACAGTTTCACGCTGTGCACACCCCTGTCAGCCGGATTGAAATACAATTTTATTTTCTACCAGGACAACGACCCCAAGCATACGTCTTTAATGGCTAGGTGGTGGCCGGTCTTCAAGAAGAATAAAAAAAAATATCTCGTGAAGTTTGTTCAAAACTTGCCTGTTCAATGCCTCGACGCCCCGAGACAAATACTCAGACCAAGGTCACCACGAGTATTTCACAGAGGAGTACTACGATAAGATCAAGAAGGTCTATGAAAATATGAAATCGGACATCATCAATCGTGTAAGCAGCTTGCAAGGCCAGGGAGCAGACCAAACCAAGGAGAATAAGGAGAAAGCACCAACAGCATCTCAATCATCTCTCAAATACTGGCAAAGCATTAATCTTCAAGAACAGTTGGAGTTAATTTTGACGGGATTACCGCAAACAGGCGTCAACTTGCACGATTGAAAAACTATACTCGCAAATGCATTTTTAAAACTCCCGAAGATCGAGCTGCCAAAATTTGACGGAAATTATCTAAATTGGCGTCCATTTTACGATCTGTTCATATCAATGATTCTTGAACAACCGATATCTTAAAAACCAATCTGACAGGGGAAGCACTAAGCCTAGTGCAAGAATTCCCAGCAATTTTGAGGCTGCATGGAAAACACTGACTGACAGATATGACAACAAGCGTCTTCTTTTGTCTGCGCAGCTCGAAAAATTGATGTCTCAACACACAGCATTAGGAACTGCTTCCAGCTTGCGAAAATTACATGACCACAAAAAAGAGGGAATTCAGGCCCTGATCAACCTAGGATATCCGGCAAATGACTGGCACCCCGTGGTCGTTCACATTATTTTGAAGAAGGTTGACAAGGAGAGCAGGACGTCTTTTGGGCGATCCAAAATGTAGTCCTCCCTTATCACATTTACTGAAATTTATTAAGGCTAGGTTACAAACGCTTGAAACCATCCCAACTCCAGACGAGAAGAGGGAACCAACTGCCATAGCAATTAATAAATTCTTCTTTCAGAAGGTGATCGCGAAAAATTAGTTCAACGATTGGGATTCTGTCGTAAATGTCTAAGATCGGGGCACTGTCAAAATGCGTGTCACTCAAGGGGATGTTACAGTGCAGTCCGTCCGATTATGTGTGAGACATGAAATTATTAAGTTGTTTTAGTTTTTTGTTTATTTAAAAAAAAAAAAAAATATGTGTTCCCTTAGAGAAATTGCACCGTAAACATTTTTCTTTTCTATGTCCGATTATTCGTGGCTGCCACTGTAGAATATTTTGTTGCTGTTCACAAAGATTAGTCAACGTCTAAATCAAGTGCTAAAATTTTATGTTTTTATTTGATTGGAAAAGGTTTCAGTATTTTTTCCAATAACTTAAACAAACAAATAATAAAATAAAATTATAATTCAACAGTATATAGTTTTTTAGTTTGTTTTTTTTTTTTTTGTTTTTTGGTAGGTATGAATATTTGTCTAATTTATGCAAAGAAAAAACTATTCCTTAGTGAGTAGGTAGATGTGCGTTAATAGGGGGTTTAATAATTCTTAATATTAATGTGTATTTCCCATTTCACTTTTCGGCTTAACTTACAATTCAATACAATATACAATACGTAAAAAAAATACTATCTACACCTAAATGCTTGTTTCAATTCAATTAAGTGAAGAAGAAGATCCTTGAAAGCCATTCACTTAAGGTTTTCAAATATAATAAGGAGTTCGCCTAAAATATGATTAGAAATTGTTATTGACTGTAAAAATATAAGCAGTTTTAACTCAGATATTTCGATAACTTGTTCCACAGTCTAGTGTCCGACCGAAGCTTCGGCCTCGGTCGAATTCGGCCAAACATTCGGCTTCGGTATAAAATAGGCCGAAGTTTTGGCCGAAGCCGAAGAATTTGTTTCTTAATTTCGAGCATCGTAGTAGGCGGCTAAAAAAATAAATTTTTGAATTTTTGAAAATGTTGCGACACACAAGTTAGTTAACATCATAGTAGGCGGTGAAAAACTTTAAATTTTTGAATTCTTTAAATTGCCATACACACATTTTGTCACATCGCAGGCAGTCAGTTAAAAATTGTCAGTGCAACCGGTTGGACGTGTGGTATTTGGTCTCGTGTTTTAATAAAGAATATTTTTGATCTAGATAAATCGATGTGTTTTCATTTGAATTTTTGACTAAAACATCGTTTGTACTTTTATTTTATTTGAAACGAGAATTCTTCGCTTAATGAAACCTTCGGCTTTGGTCGGACACTATTCCACAGAATCTAAAATCGAACTGAAATTGTGTCGCCTGCTAGATAAACATAATTTACATTTAATTTAATTCATTTTTAAATAATGGCCTTTAACAGAAATAATAAAAAAAAAAAAAAACATAACACCAAAAGAAGTGCCCAAATAAATTATATAAATATTTTTTAACAAAAATTATTTGCCATTTGTTTTACAAATTCATAAAAAATGTATAGAACAAGTGAATCTTAAACCTAGGCTTCATTACTCTTTGTCTTTTTTTTGATAATTTCTACTAACGGTTTTTGTTTTGTTTTCCAAGATAACATGATATTTTTGTGTATAAAATAAACTAAAAAAGAATATTTAACAATTAAACAATATATAAAAATCTTCTTTGAGTTTAGACTTACATAAATTTATAAACGTTATTTTGTTATATAAAATATTAAATTAATTTAAAAAAAAAATAATAAAAAACTTAACTTTAGAAAAGTAAGTAACCTGCTTAAGGAAGAATTCGCATGGCATGAAAAACAGTTTGACTACACACAGGACAACATCCATCAACAGATGTACATATGTGATTGGCGCATTCCATGCAGAACATGTTATGGCCACATGGAACGAGGGCTGCAGTTACTTCCTTGTCGCCACAAACCAAACACTCACGCCGAACGCAACTGAGCTGTTGTGAAGCAACAGTTGAAATATGTGCTGTTCTATTGCCAGTATTGACGACATTTTTAACGCTTACGGTTGAAGTGGAAACAATATTGTTGCTGCTTGTTGAGCCACCAGCTCCACCCAATAAGGAATCAGTTGGACTAACTGATTGTGATGGCGAACAACCAATTGGTCCAGTGACTGGTTGTAGTGTCCAGATGTTGGGTGATTCGCCAAGGCCCTCATCGATATCAATTGATTCGCCAAGATTTTTCCATATATTCATCAGTTCAGGGCGGGAATTTGTGGCGCTTTTTGAAGAGGTCGATGATGAACTAGATGAACAAGATCGACTGCCACCAGTTGATGTACCATTAACACCTCCTCCAACTCCAACGATTCCATTTGAATTATTAACAAGACCAGTGTTTTCCGTGTTATTTCCACCCATTAGACCATTAATGATTAGATTTGATGCAGACATAATTCCTGCTTTGTTTGTAACCTGCTGGAGCTGATGTTGCTGGTGGTGTTGTTGTTGCTGTTGCTGTGGTAGATTGCTGATACCGTTTAAAGCACCTATTGATGATGCGTTTACCTGAAGTCCTTGTTGATTGGAAACAACCATATTGCATCCATTGGAAACATCATCGGGAGGCAACTGAGCATCAACATAGTCGAATGTTGAACAAATTCCATTTTTATAAATGGACGCAAGAAACTCTGGACTTAAATCATCGCTTATAAACATCTGACTTAGAGAATTAATTGTTTGCACCGAGGGTGATAAATTTCCTGTACGTAGAGCAATATGAGCTTCAATCTGTTTGCGAGCTGCTTGAACATTTTCAGGCAGGCCAGTGACTTCAAAAATTGGCTCCTTTTCACGTGATGGTGTAACAATGTATGTATGAGTTTCTTGTTGGATGTGCTTAATGGTGGCACCTTTTGGTCCAACAACCAAACCAACTACCCGATATGGAACCCGCACTTGAATCGTTACTTGACCAGGAACAGATGGTGGCCCAGGCGGTACTTTGCCCAAATTACCAGCAAGAACGGGCTTACGGCTAGCACGAATTAAGCTAAAATGTTCTGCGGCTGAAAGAATTTCACGTTTTGCTTTGGCAACATCTTCTTTGCGACCGGTTACAACAAAAACTGGCTCTTCTCCACGAACCGGAGTTTTTATGTAAGTGTTTGTTTTGGCACGTAAGGCTTTGATTTTGCATCCTGAAAAGAGAAGACAAAACAATTAATTCTATTGACGTTTGTATTGTTGACGTGTATGAAAATAAAAAGACCTTATAGCAAACTATGTCTAGCAACTTAACTCAAAATTTTGTTGATTTTCTACTGAAAATTCCTCTGAAATTCTGTTGATTTTCTACTGAAAATTCCTTTGAAATTCTGTTGATTTTCTACTAAAAATTCCTCTGTAATTTTGTTGATTTTCTACTAAAAATTCCTCTGAAATTCTGTTGATTTTCTACTGAAAATTCCTCTGAAATTTTGTGTTGATTTTCTACTGAAAATTCCTCTGAAATTCTGTTGATTTTCTACTGAAAATTCCTCTGAAATTCTGTTGAATTTCTACTGAAAATTCCTGTGAAATTCTGTTGATTTTCTACTGAAAATTCCTCCATTCACATAATTGGAAGAGATTTTGAGTCTTGAAACGGAGGCCAGGAAGATGGGTCTAGCTGTTAACGAGGACAAGACCAAGTTAATGCTGTTAACAAAAAAGGACTACCCACATCGACGTCTTGGAACAAACGTCAACATAGACAGATTTAACTTCGAGGTTGTTAAGGACTTTGTCTTCGAATCCAACCGGGAAGGTCGTCGCAAAAGAGAAAGACCGCGACTCAGGTGGAGCACACAGCTGGTAGAAGACCTGAACCAACTTGGCGTGTGAAACTGGAGACAGCTAGCTAGGGACATAGCTGGCTGGAGATTTTTGTTGAGTGAGGCCATGGTCCAACCTGGACTGTAGCGCCAGCATAAGTAAGTATTGCAATACCTCCTGGGATTTGATTTTCAACATCATTTATAAATAAGGACTTAAAACACAGCCTTGCGGAACACCAGTTTGACATATGAAAATCTGGTCTATAGTCGAGAGGTTTGCGCGAAAACCAGCTTGGTAGCAACTCATTTTGTAAGCCTTATGTAAAGTAGTTGTGAGAATACAATGTTTTTAATACAAATCGCAAATAAGTAAAAAAGCTCTTTGAATGTTCGAAAAGCTCATATTACATACAAACAAATACATTGCTTCCAAAAAACCAAACAAAATCTAATAAATAAAATATATTGATTGCAAGGAAATACCCTCACATCACATTAAAATCTTAAACAAAACAAAAACACTTTCTGTCAGACAGACAGACAGAGCGAATGACCCTTTTTCTCTATCAAATTTGACGTTTTGGACGCCAAACCTTAATTTTTAAATTTTCTTCCCTTTCCTGACTTTTCGAGTAAAATATCGAAACCATCTATAACCGGCAAAAAGTGGGGCTAATAACCTTTTGATACAAAAAAAAGGAGGAAAACTTTCAGATACACAGTGGGGTTGTTACCAACATAAAAAAGCACACAAAAGAAAGGCAAACCCCGTCTTATCAATGAAAGCTTTTTCCTTTAGGTGCAAAAAAGCAAAAAAGAAAAAAGAAAAAAAAGGTTAGATTTTGAGCGCGCAATCTGGTCTCCCAGACGAAAAAAAAACAACAAATACATACTCAAACCAGAATGAGGGGAAAATAAGAGGGGTAGTAAGACAGAATGCATAAAAAAGAAGAATTTCTACTGAAGGGTGGAAGTGCATTTCATTTGGAGAAAGTGTTTGCCAACCAAAAAAAAAACTCCTTTTTCGTCGCATTCGCTTCTATACTGCTGGTTCCTTGTTCCAATGAAACAACAATAAGGCATGTTATTGTCCTTTTATAATTTTTAGGTATAAATGCTGCTCAATTACTGAACAGTGAACAGTTTTGCAGGGCACATAACTACCCTAGAGACAGTGCACTTTTTCTCTTTGAATCCCATGTATCTTCATCTCTCTCTCTCTCTCTTTCTACAACGTTCGTTTCGATGTGCTTCCTCTTCTCTGAATTTTATTTGACGGAGCTAAGTAGCAATTCGCTTCCTTTCATTTTACAAATTTTACTTATCTCCTTGCTTCGTAGTTTTTTATTCAAAACCGCAAAAGTATTTCCTTCTGTTTGGCAAACAGTTATTCGGCCCAATCGAGGTAACCGTCGGAAAGAATGGAATTTTCTCCGATTTCCTCCGAATTTTGCTTCGAGGTAGTTCTCCGACAGGCAAAATGTCTCCATTTCAGAGAAAATCAGAAAATTCCGCTCCGACGGTTACCTCGATTTGGCCGATTATTTCATTAAATCGGTACCCCCCCCCCCTCAACATTTTGAAAGCTTTTTAGAGTCCATGACTTGCTCTTTCTTATGACCACAATTTTAATGGCAAAATTATTTTTAAAAGATTTTCACCATGCGTGTTTCTGAAATAAATTTTTGTAGTCCTCTTGTTAGTGTCCGACCGATGGTCGAGTTTCCGCCGAAACCGAATATTAGGCTAAAGGCGCGTCCATATTATGCCGAATGACGCCGATCGGCCCATGCCAATCAGCCAAGCCGAATGAATCTGGACGTTCCGATCGGCATTTGGTTCATGCCGAAAGCCAGCCCCAACCGAACCGATTTCAAACCGAATCAAATGGGTTCGATGACGGAAACCCAAACCGAATCATTAAGTGTGGAAGTGCCAATGCCGACCCGATCTTTTCACTTTTTCGTTCGACAGCTCGTGATTTTTGGTTTGTCGTTAAATTTACAGTTCTACTTGTATTTTTGTCTGAAGTGCATATTCAGAATGTGCCGCGCAGCCCAGGCCGATCGGCTAACACAAAACCTTCGGCCGAAGCCGAATCCGAAGCGAAGAATTCACATTTCGAATAAAATACAAGTACAAACGATGTTTTAGTCAAAAATTCAAATGAAAACACATCGATTTATCTAGATCAAAAATATTCTTTATTAAAACACGAGACCAAATACCACACGTTCAACCGATTCCACTGACAATTTTTAACTGACTGCTTTTCGGCAATTTGGCAATTTAAAGAATTCAAAAAATGGACACTTTTTCAGCGCCTACTACGATTTTACACTAACAAACAGAAACACAAACTTGTGTGTCGCAACGATTTCAAAAATTCAAAAATTGATTTTTTTCGGCGCCTACTACGATGCTCGAAATAAATTCTTCGGCTTCGGCCAAAACTTCAGCCTATTTTATACCGAAGCCGAAGGTTTGGCCGAATTCGACCTAAGCTTCGGTCGGACACTAACTTTTTCTTGTAAAATTCAATAAAACAAAAACTTATAATACGAGATGAAACAATTAGAAAAAAAAATACTAACCTTGTCTTCCAACGATTTCTGCAACATGTTCCGAACTTGGCACTGGAACACACTCTGTCATATTTTGTGATTTCTTAGATCGATCTTCAAGTGTTGGCAATATGGAGGCAGCAAATATATTGAGAGTTGTACCTGGGGATAGAACATTTGCTGGCTGCATTATTCCCGCTGATCCATTTGTTAATCCACATGTCAAATCGTATCGATTATGAATTTGTTGTTGCTGTTGCTGCAGATGATTTAAATGTTGATTTTGTTGCTGCTGTTGCGGAGGACGTTGATTGTGTTGGTGTCCATGATCGCTATTAAGTGTGGCAGCAACAGCAGCAGCTTGCATTGCATCCGCCGATAATCCAACCATGGACAGCTCTAGTGCCAGCTGTAGTGTTCTAGTATCCTCGATTAACGTTGAATTACAACCCATATTAACTGCTGTTCCTCGACTTCCATTACTACCATTAACAGTTACACCTGATATTGGAGAAATGCCGCTGCTATTTGACGTACAATTACTAAAGGCGACTTGATTTGTTGAAGACGACGATGACGGAGAACCGGTAACTGCATCTATGCCTGTCAAAGAATTTGGATTTGATTGTGGTGAAGACGAAATTGGGGATCCACTAGACGAGCATGACGACGATGAAGATGAATTTCCATTAATAAGATTTTGTGATGTACTAACAACTGATTGCTGTTGTTGTTGTGTTTGGTGGTGATACTGTCGTAATTCTGCAGACGCAACATTTACAGCCGATGAAACATCAGATAGTGCTTGTTCTGGCAGCGATTTTCCAACGTTCGTTGAAAACGATGTTGTTAACGCATTACACGATCCACTGACATTGCCAGATGTACGTTCCAATTCCGAGTATAATGTCATTATTATTTTTTCTACTTTTGCTCTTTCTCTTTTTCTATTCAATTCAATACATATATATTAGGGTGGTTCTTATTTGCTTTTTTCGAAAATTAATGAAGAACATCTGCTCAATCGTTGCAAATAAATTTAAAAAAAATCCTCTAATCCTCTAGCTCTTACTGGCCCAAATCTAATACTTGGCAATTTGGATTTTGGGCTTTACCGATTTTGTTCAGATTTTGCACAATTTGTAAAATCGTAGTAGGCGCTGAAAAAGTGTCCATTTTTGAATTCTTTAAATTGCCAAATTGCCGAAAAGCAGTCAGTTAAAAATTGTCAGTGGAATCGGTTGGACGTGTGGTATTTGGTCTCGTGTTTTAATTAAGAATATTTTTGATCTTCGAATCTAAATATGAAAAAAACATATCAAACGGAAACTATCAGAGTCAAAACGTGCAATTTCAACTGCTTGGAAACGTTGCATCAAAAGTGACTGCATTGTACATAGTGCAAAGCACAAACTAGTGGCTAAGTTTAGAGCTCGAATATTAAACGACAAAAAAAAAACAATTGTGGCCCAATGAAAGAAGTTCAACATCGGTTGCCTTAGCACCTCGGAGAATGCCAGAGACTACAGTGAGCGCCTGAGTGAGCGACTCTCCGCCGCCGTCCTCCCAAATACCACAAACGTCAACACCTTTTGGAACCAATATCGCGAAATAATAAAAAATGTAGCCGAAACCACCATAGGTTACCAGCCACCCCGAAAAAGAACCCGTGGTGTGACACTGAGAGACGGAAAATGCACGTTTGCAGATGCTGCAATGGAAAACAAGAGCAGCATGAGAAGAGTACCGCACAAAAAGGAGAAAAAGACCCTGCGAAGGAAGAAAAGAGCATCCGCAGTTTCTCAGCTCAAAGATCTAGAAGAGTCTCGGGCCAAAAACAACACCCGGCGTTTCTTCAAAAGATCGAAGCAATTAGCTTCTGGTTTCAAAACCGGGACACAGAGTCTTCGAAACAGTGAAGCATAGGGAATTGTAGATGTTTTCAAGCAGCACTTCCTACAGCTGCTGAATGTGCAAAATGTCCATTGAGCTAATGACGAAAGAGAAGCAAGACTAGTCAATGAAGATCCAGTCCCAGCCCCCAGCACAGAAGAGGTAGAACGAGCCATGCAACTAAAAAATAACAAGTCCGCCGGGTCGGATGGCATCCCTGCGGAACCCTTTAAATATGGACGAGGTGTTTTGATGAATCGCATGCACCAGGCCATTGCCAAAGTGTGGGAGGAAGAATGTATGCCCACTGACTGGTCGATAAGCTCCATATGCCCCATCTACAAAAAAGGCAATCCGATGTCATGCAAAAACTACCTTGGCAATGTTGCATACAAAATCCTATCCAACGTACTGTGTGAGCGTCTTAAACCTTTCTGCAACACAATAATCGGCACGTACCAGTGTGGATTTAGGCCAGACAGAACAATGGAAAAGACCAACGAATTTCAAGTCGAAACCCACCATCTTTTCATCGACCTTAAAGCTACTTATGATAGCATCCACCACAATGAGCGATGAATTCGGGATCCCGAACAAACTGATCCAGCTGTGCCGCATGACGCTAAACAATACGCAGTGCAGTGTGCAAATGGGTAACAGCTCATCCGAGTTATTTCAAACATGCGCAGGGTTTAGACAAGGAGATGCTGTGTCCTGTGACTTCTTCTAGTCCTGGAGCAGATAGTGCGCAAGGCAGGTGTGATCACAGATAACACTTTCTTCAACAAATCCACCCAGCTCCTAGGCTACGCGGACGACATGGACATAATCGGTCGATCCAAGAGGGCTGTGCTTGAGGCCTTCGCAGCGATTGAAAAACAGGCGAAACTAGTTGGTCTTGAAGTGAATGAGGACGAAACAAAGTACAGAGCAACATCTGTTCACCGCTTAAGACAAAACGTCACTGTTGGTAGCAGCACTTTCGAGATAGTTAAGGAGTTCACCTACCTTGGAACAAACATCAATCCCACAAACGACACCTTAGTGGAGATCCGAAGAAGAATTACCCTAGCGAACCGCTGCTGCTTCGGTTTGGCCAAACAACTGGGTTGAAAACTTCTCACTCGAAAGACAAAGTGTCTGCCATACAAAACTCTGACCTACTCTACAGCGCCGAGTGCTGGACGACAAGTAAAAAAGGGGAATCGATACTGGGCACTTTCGAAAGAAAAATTCTTCGACGGATTTTCGGTCCCGTATGCGACGATGGTGAATGGAAAAGGAGCTTCAACCGAGGACTGTTTGAGCTGTACCAAGATGTGGACATTGGCTCGGCCACATCGAGCGAATCGACGACAACGCTCTAGCCAAGAAAGTCTTCTCATCCCAGCCCCTGGGTTCGAAACGACAAGGAAGATCGAACCTACGATACAAGAACCAAGTGACTGCGGATGCCAGAGCGCTTGGTTTCGACGACTGGAGAGTGCATGCGAGGGACCGTTCACGATGCAAGGCTGCAGTATCTCAGGCTGATATCCTTCATGGATTGTGAGCCGGATAAGTAAGTTAAGTAAAAAAAAAACTACAGGACTAGTTAGGGTTTTTTTTTTATTTGTTTGGAGACGATTGAGCGGATGTCTTCATTAATTTTATCTTAAGGACCGCCCCAATATATATATATATGTTTATGTATGTGTGTGAGTATAAAGTTCTGTTTATTTTGTTCCTTTATTTATACCTTCTTATTCCTCGGCTTTTTTTTAACTTTTAATTTTTCTTTTTTATTTTACTTTTAAAAGTTTTTTGTTTTAATTTTTTTTTTCTGAAATATAAACAAAACCGAATTGTTGAGACTTAAATGTGGCAATGTGGTTGGATTAAAAATGTTATTATAGGAAAATTTTAATATAAATTTAATAATAAATAAAACAAGTGAACAATGTTTCATGCTTTTCATCGAATTTCAAATTCATTCCTTTCTTTCTGTTGTTCGAAAAGGTTGGAATTAGGTGCAGATTGTTTTCGAACAACAAAATCAGGACTGTAAATAATAAATAATTAGTCGGAAGGTATGAGCCACATCAATATTAAAGGGTTTTCCAATAAGAGGTGTTATTTTGAATAGCCCGCTATTTCGGTAGCTGTCACTTTTGAAGCTGTCATTTTTTGACATTTGACAAGTAGAAACTACACCATTTATAAAACGATACACGCTTCAACAACGCATTGAAATTATTAAAATTCACAATAAAAATGGTGAAAATTTGGCAGAGACCGTGTTATCTCTCGAAGAGGTGATCACAATTGGCCACCGAGATCTTGTGATTTAACACCTTGCGACTTCTTCCTTTGGGGCCACATGAAAGATAAGGTCTACGCCAACAGCCCAGCGTCGATTCAAGATGGAATTCGTGAGGCTATCGAGGAAATAGGGCAGCCACTTTGCGATTTGGTTATGGAAAATTTCATGAACACGATATGGTCCTGTAAGCGTGGTCGTGGTGGCCATTTGGCTGATGTTGTGTTTCATTATAGCATAGCTTCCTCTTTATAATGAAATAAACATTCCGTCAAATTGGGTCCAAACGGTCCAACCGTTCTCGAGTTTTGTGCTTAGCAACACATTAAGCGTTTCATTTTTATGTATAAGAACGGGGTAGCGGGAAGACTGTAGTGGAGAAGCGGTTAGAGGGTTCGCTACCCTCCCTGTAGCGGGCTACAAAAGTCTAGGTCTTTTTTATATCAATTGAAGCAGTACGAAGTCTGTCGGGTCAGCTAGCTGAATAAAAAAAAAAATAGAGTGACGCGACAGCTCGTGAAGAGCCAAGGCCTCAGTGACTTATTCTCATCAACAATTCTCTGGGTGCGTGTGAAGAATTGACGGGACCTACAATTTAACGCCGATTCCGAACGGCAACTTTAGAAGCACTTTTTCATGACAGATTGATATTCTTGGAAGTTTTGTCAGATCTTCGCAAGACGAAGATGAAATAAAAACTTTATGCGCACGAGTAGGACTCGAATCCACGACATTCTGCTTAGCAGCCAACGCACCTAACCACTAAGCTACGGACACTACAGTTCACCACTTTAACAACGAAGAAACGATGCCTGTCGCAACAGGATCGAATCGTCAAAAATTCTGTTTCATTGTGCTCACTTTTCTCAATATAAACATAAGTAGGCTATGAATTTTTGAATTTTGAAGGCAAAGGTACTACGAAATTTGCAAGAAATTCAAAAATTCATAGCCTACTTATCTTTTAAATTGAGAAAAGTGATGACAATGAAAATAGGCTTTAGGGTGTAAACTAAATGTGCATCGCCGGTATTCGGTGGACGAGTGTGGCCGAATATTCGGTATTCGGCCAAATCACTATTCACGGCATCTCTAATCTAGATTCTCATGTCGATTAATTATTATTTGTTATATTGTTCAGCGTTGGAAAAAAGGGCTATGCATTTGGGTAGGGGGTGCTACTCCCTTCCCATTCTTCTGCTTTCGTTCATTCGAGTATTTATGGTAGGTGAAAGTTTTGTTTCAATAGAGTTTATAAACTGTTCCAGACAGCAGCACATTTAACTATATCAATGGATTAAAAGCTTATCTTTCGAATAAGTCTTTTGTATTCGATCCTCTGTCGTGAAAGAGATCTGCAAAAGGCCGGTGGTATGGGCCACTGATTCCCGAGTACATCAATTATTCATGTATTTATTCAAGAATCAACTATTAGCGGGTATGTATGAGGTGCTGCACCTCTCCAGACCCCTGCTTTCGGCAAGTTGAATGCGGATATCAACTGTTCCAGAGAGCAGGATTGAATCTGAATGATGGAGTGCTTATCTATACAACAAGGCTTATGGCCATGATCCTTTGTTTTAAAGTAGATCCAAGAGAGATTTTTTTTTTTTTTTTTTAATAAATGGCGCCCAACAACTAAGCACTAGTTTTCACAGAACATTCTTTTCGGAAAATCGTTTTTTTCTTTTTGCAGAATTGGAATTCTTCGATATGTACACTTATCGTCTTTTACTTTTTCACTGCTGATACTTTAAAAGCAAACTTTTCCCAAGAAACTCAAAAATATTTAAATTTCGAAAACATGTGAATTAGGTTTTTTTTTGATTTCACGTTTCCCCAAAAAAAAAAACCTTTGGGTAATTCTGTTTGCCTCAACCGGCTTTTAGCGCAAAGGAGGCAACGCTATTCAGAGAACAAACAGATACCAGGAATAAGAAAATTTATTTCGAGTCGAGAAGAAAAAAAAACACACGCCTCGAAACACATGAACTCGGCTATCGATGAAATTCTAAAAGATTCGCTGCTGCGTTATATACACACAAAATCTCATTTAATGCACAAAAATATATCAAACAAAACATCTATTCCATTTTCCATCCAACAAAGTTCACTATTCTTTGCAAACCTTTACACAAACTGATGTCGAACTACGCACACAATTTCAAAGGATATATTGGAGGCAGATTGCACATAAACTACGGTCATTCACATTGAATTTTGCCGCAAAAGCTTTTGGTTTTTGGACCGTTCTTTATCTCTATCCTAGCAAGTCTCAGTTTCACAATTGATATAATTTTTCGTTCACATGTTTTGCAGAGCCACAAAAAAAGAGCAACACAAAGCCGATACTTAAAAACAGCAAAATACTACATTTGACACAATTTGCATTTATCTAAGTTTCAAGTTTATTGATCATAACGTGATACAGTAAGAAATAACAATCTTTTAAATTAGTACATGTTTCAGCGATTGAATTAAAAAACTGCCGCAGAAGAACAGAAAGAAAAAGAACCAACCTCTGTTTTTGCACTAAATCATGAGAGAAACATCTGTACAAGCTGAGCAAAACTAAACTGAAAATAATTACCACCGAACGTCCTTCACCGCCGAAAGTAAAAACCAACTAAGGTATCCTTGTTTCGTGAAGCTGTTTGAAAGCAGAAACTAGTGTCTCTGTCTGCTGAATTAGGAACTTTTACTTTGGCATGGCTGGCTTAGTGTCATTGAGCTCTGTCTGATGGAGAGGAAGAGGATGAGGAATTGAGGATATTTGAAGAAAAGTAAACACACACAGAGGAAAAAATGCGCAGATGAACATTATTTTACCGGCGCGGCGTTTCAGTTTCAGTAGGGCTAGGGCTACCTGAAACCAGAGCTGCCATATCATCTTTTATTAATAAGACAAAGAGGTCCTTATCTTTAATCATTTATGAATGTTTTCGGTCAACCAAACTAAATTGTTCGTGTGTTGAAGCTAAGAAAACCATCGATATTATGTTAACCAACAACCCTTACAATATAGAAAGGAGTTTCAACCGGTTCAAGCAGTAATAACATGTACTATCGCTTCATACGTAGTTTTATTAAAAGTCAGACTAGACGGAAGCCCTGTTTTGCACTAACCAATGCCCAATACCATTTCACAAGCCAAGAGAAATAGCAAAAATCAGGAACACATTCAAAGGTGAACGAAACAGGGTTTCAAATACATATGCGAGTATTTTGTGTTTTGAGTGTCCTTTCAATAGTGTTCTTGGTCTACTCGATTGCAAATGCAACACATCTTCTCTTTCATTCCGAATGTGGAAGGAAAGGAAACAGAATGGACAAATGTTGTTGTTATCCCTTGATATACACCAGACTCCAGACACCAGAGCCGCCAGACCTTATGTAATATTTCAACGATATTTTGTTGGACAGCATGCAAATTCTGTAGCTTGTGGAATCGCACGTTTGGGCTTGCATTGGAAATTGGGAACGTTTACTTGGGGGAAATTGGAACTTGGGAACGTTTACTTTTGGGTTGCAAAAGTTGATACAATTGTACTATTTTCGATACACAATACAATTAAGGCTGAATCACAAAGACGCTTCGCCTGACACTTACAAGTTCAAGCTACAGGAATTCAATGCTTGCTATCACAATGACGCTTCGACCTCACGTTTCGTACGTAACGTGACTCCAAACGGAAGCTCTAGTTCAAATATGCTGGGATTCGCGGCGGATCGTTTTCAATTCGACCTTTCAAATTCGACTCGCGTCGTATTTCCTTATTAACGAATCCGCGGCGAAGCGAAAACATGCCTTCCAATATTCCAGTGATTTGACACTTAATATTCCAGTTAATACCTAATGATAATAGTGTTACCGCACGTTAAAATTTTAAATGAGTCCCCGCAGCTGAAAAATGAGTCATTTTGAAAATAACGAACGAATAAATGAACGTTCGATAACTTTTATTTTTCCAGCAAAGGTTCTTCTAATAGAAGATTCTGAACTTTGGCAGTTGGTAGCGGCCTTTGTTTTTTAAGCCTTTGTATATGGATTTGCCTAGTACTATCAAGAATGGTTTTCAAGCAAGCAAGCAGAGAACACACATTACAAACGTATGTAAAAAGCTGTCAAAAAACTGTCAAACCAAGCAGAAAACCATTCTTGATATCACCTGGTAAATCCATATACAAAGTTTTAAGCTACGTCTGTTGGTTATCATTTATGTCGTTTTCCATTGGTCGTCCAGAAGCATTCGGAATAGTCCAGAAGTCTTCTGAAACCATTCGATTGGACTGACTTTGACAGACGGAATGCTTCTGAGAAGAGAAGAACTCTTCTGTTTTGAAAGAAACAGAATAGTCCGAACAATGACAAATACATCATACCCCGTTCCATTGGAGGTAGAAGAAGAAACGACAAAAAAAAGACCAATGGAAAACGACATTAGCTAATCTGTTTCGCAAGAGTATTGTTTGCATGTTATAATTTACATCTGAAGAAGAATATTAATAAACATGCAGAAATGATTCACTAATTGTAGAACACACTTAAAATGATAGGTAAAATTTAATAATGAGTCCATGAGCCAGCTTATCAAAAATCACACTCTCAGAAAATGCCGAAGAGAGCTTATAGCAAGCTTAATCTTACTACAAATATCTTATCACTTAGTGCCGTGTTAGTTGTTAGTAATTATGTTAATTTTCTACTGAAAATTCCTCTGAAATTCTGTTGATTTTCTATTGAAAATTTCTCTGAAATTTTGTGTTGATTTTCTACTGAAAATTCCTCTGAAATTCTGTTGATTTTCTACTGAAAATTCCTCTGAAATTTTGTTGATTTTCTACTGAAAATTTCTCTGAAATTCTGTTATTTTCTACTGAAAATTTCTCTAAAATTCTGTTGATTTTCTACTGAAAATTCCTCTGCAATTTTGTGTTGATTTTCTACTGAAAATTCCTCTGAAATTCTGTTGATTTTCTACTGAAAATTTCTCTGAAATTTTGTGTTGATTTTCTACTGAAAATTCTTCTGAAATTTTGTTGATTTTCTACTGAAAATTTCTCTGAAATTCTGTTGATTTTCTAATGAAAATTTCTCTGAAATTCTGTTGATTTTCTACTGAAAACTTCTCTGAAATTCTGTTGATTTTCTACTGAAAATTCCTTTGAAATTTTGTTAATTTTCTACTGAAAATTTCTCTGAAATTCTGTTGATTTTGTACTGAAAATTCCTCTGAAATTCTGTTGATTTTCTACTGAAAATTTCTCTGAAATTTTGTATTTTACTGAAAATTTCTCTGACATTTTGTGTTGATTTTCTACTGAAAATTCCTTTGAAATTTTGTTGGTTTTCTACTGAAAATTTCTCTGACATTTTGTGTTGATTTCCTACTGAAAATTTCTCTGAAATTCAGTTGATTTTCTACTGAAAATTTCTCTGACATTTTGTGTTGATTTTCTACTGAAAATTCCTTTGAAATTTTGTTGATTTTCTACTGAAAATTTCTCTGACATTTTGTGTTGATTTTCTACTGAAAATTCCTTTGAAATTTTGTTGATTTTCTACTGAAAATTTCTCTGACATTTTGTGTTGATTTTCTACTGAAAATTTCTCTGAAATTCTGTTGATTTTCTACTGAAAATTTCTCTGATATTTTGTGTTGATTTTCTACTGAAAATTCCTTTGAAATTTTGTTGAATTTCGACGGAAAATTTCTCTGACATTTTGTGTTGTTTTTCTGCTGAAAATTTCCCTGAAATTCTGTCGATTTTCTACTGAAAATTCCTCTGAAATTTTGTTGATTTTCTACTGAAAATTTCTCTTACATTTTGTGCTGACTTTCTACAGAAAATTCCTTTGAAATTTTGTTGATTTTCTACTGAAAATTTCTCTTACATTTTGTGTTGATTTTCTACTGAAAATTTCTTTGAAATTCTGTTGATTTTCTACTGAAAATTTCTCTTACATTTTGTGCTGATTTTCTACAGAAAATTCCTTTGAAATTTTGTTGATTTTCTACTGAAAATTTCTCTGACATTTTGTGTTGATTTTCTACTGAAAATTCCTTTGAAATTTTGTTGATTTTCTACTGAAAATTTCTCTGACATTTTGTGTTCATTTTCTACTGAAAATTTCTCTGACATTTTGTGTTGATTTTCTACTGAAAATTCCTTTGAAATTTTGTTGATTTTCTACTGAAAATTTCTCTGACATTTTGTGTTGATTTTCTACTGAAAATTCCTTTGAAATTCTGTTGATTTTCTACTGAAAATTCCTCTGAAATTTTGTTGATTTTCTACTGAAAATTTCTCTGAAATTCTGTTGATTTTCTACTGAAAATTTCTCTGAAATTTTGTATTTTACTGAAAATTTCTCTGACATTTTGTGTTGATTTTCTACTGAAAATTCCTTTGAAATTTTGTTGATTTTCTACTGAAAATTTCTCTGACATTTTGTGTTGATTTTCTACTGAAAATTTCTCTGAAATTCTGTTGATTTTCTACTAAAAATTTCTCTGACATTTTGTGTTGATTTTCTACTGAAAATTCCTTTGAAATTTTGTTGATTTTCTACTGAAAATTTCTCTGACATTTTGTGTTGATTTTCTACTGAAAATTCCTTTGAAATTTTGTTGATTTTCTACTGAAAATTTCTCTGACATTTTGTGTTGATTTTCTACTGAAAATTTCTCTGAAATTCTGTTGATTTTCTACTGAAAATTTCTCTGATATTTTGTGTTGATTTTCTACTGAAAATTCCTTTGAAATTTTGTTGAATTTCGACTGAAAATTTCTCTGACATTTTGTGTTGTTTTTCTGCTGAAAATTTCTCTGAAATTCTGTTGATTTTCTACTGAAAATTCCTCTGAAATTTTGTTGATTTTCTACTGAAAATTTCTCTTACATTTTGTGCTGACTTTCTACAGAAAATTCCTTTGAAATTTTGTTGATTTTCTACTGAAAATTTCTCTTACATTTTGTGTTGATTTTCTACTGAAAATTTCTTTGAAATTCTGTTGATTTTCTACTGAAAATTTCTCTTACATTTTGTGCTGATTTTCTACAGAAAATTCCTTTGAAATTTTGTTGATTTTCTACTGAAAATTTCTCTGACATTTTGTGTTGATTTTCTACTGAAAATTCCTTTGAAATTTTGTTGATTTTCTACTGAAAATTTCTCTGACATTTTGTGTTCATTTTCTACTGAAAATTCCTTTGAAATTTTGTTGATTTTCTACTGAAAATTTCTCTGACATTTTGTGTTGATTTTCTACTGAAAATTTCTCTGAAATTCTGTTGATTTTCTACTGAAAATTTCTGTGACATTTTGTGTTGATTTTCTACTGAAAATTTCTCTTAAATTCTGTTGATTTTCTACTGAAAATTTCTGTGACATTTTGTGTTGATTTTCTACTGAAAATTCCTCTGAAATTTTGTTGATTTTCTACTGAAAATTTCTCTTACATTTTGTGTTGATTTTCTACAGAAAATTCCTTTGAAATTTTGTTGATTTTCTACTGAAAATTTCTCTTACATTTTGTGCTGACTTTCTACAGAAAATTCCTTTGAAATTTTGTTGATTTTCTACTGTAAATTTCTCTTACATTTTGTGTTGATTTTTTACTGAAAATTTCTTTGAAATTCTGTTGATTTTCTACTGAAAATTTCTCTTACATTTTGTGCTGATTTTCTACAGAAAATTCCTTTGAAATTTTGTTGATTTTCTACTGAAAATTTCTCTGACATTTTGTGTTGATTTTCTACTGAAAATTCCTTTGAAATTTTGTTGATTTTCTACTGAAAATTTCTCTGACATTTTGTGTTCATTTTCTACTGAAAATTCCTTTGAAATTTTGTTGATTTTCTACTGAAAATTTCTCTGACATTTTGTGTTGATTTTCTACTGAAAATTTCTCTGAAATTCTGTTGATTTTCTACTGAAAATTTCTGTGACATTTTGTGTTGAGTTTCTACTGAAAATTTCTCTTAAATTCTGTTGATTTTCTACTGAAAATTTCTGTGACATTTTGTGTTGATTTTCTACTGAAAATTCCTCTGAAATTTTGTTGATTTTCTACTGAAAATTTCTCTTACATTTTGTGTTGATTTTCTACAGAAAATTCCTTTGAAATTTTGTTGATTTTCTACTGAAAATTTCTCTGACATTTTGTGTTGATTTTCTACTGAAAATTTCTTTGAAATTCTGTTGATTTTCTACTGAAAATTTCTCTGACATTTTGTGTTGATTTTCTACTGAAAATTCCTTTGAAATTTTGTTGATTTTCTACTGACAATTTCTCTGACATTTTGTGTTGATTTTTTACTGAAAATTTCTCTGAAATTCTGTTGATTTTCTACTGAAAATTTCTCTGACATTTTGTGTTGTTTTTCTACTGAAAATTCCTTTGAAATTTTGTTGATTTTCTACTGAAAATTTTTCTGACATTTTTTGTTGATTTTCTACTGAAAATTCCTTTGAAATTTTGTTGATTTTCTACTGAAAATTTCTCTGACATTTTGTGTTGATTTTCTACTGAAAATTTCTCTGAAATTCTGTTGATTTTCTACTGAAAATTTCTCTGACATTTTGTATTGATTTTCTTCTGAAAATTCCTTTGAAATTTTGTTGATTTTCTACTGAAAATTTCTCTGACATTTTGTGTTGATTTTCTACTGAAAATTCCTTTGAAATTTTGTTGATTTTCTACTGAAAATTTCTCTGACATTTTGTGTTGATTTTCTACTGAAAATTTCTCTTACATTTTGTGCTGATTTTCTACAGAAAATTCCTTTGAAATTTTGTTGATTTTCTACTGAAAATTTCTCTGACATTTTGTGTTGATTTTCTACTGAAAATTTCTCTGAAATTCTGTTGATTTTCTACTGAAAATTTCTCTGACATTTTGTGTTGATTTTCTACTGAAAATTCCTTTGAAATTTTGTTGATTTTCTACTGAAAATTTCTCTGACATTTTGTGTTGATTTTCTACTGAAAATTCCTTTGAAATTTTGTTGATTTTGTACTGAAAATTTCTCTGACATTTTGTGTTGATTTTCTACAGAAAATTCCTTTGAAATTTTGTTGATTTTCTACTGAAAATTTCTCTGACATTTTGTTTTGATTTTCTACTGAAAATTTCTCTGAAATTCTGTTGATTTTCTACTGAAAATTTCTCTGACATTTTGTGTTGATTTTCTACTGAAAATTCCTTTGAAATTTTGTTGATTTTCTACTGAAAATTTCTCTGACATTTTGTGTTGATTTTCTACTGAAAATTTCTCATACATTTTGTGCTGATTTTCTACAGAAAATTCCTTTGAAATTTTGTTGATTTTCTACTGAAAATTTCTCTGACATTTTGTGTTGATTTTCTACTGAAAATTTCTCTGAAATTCTGTTGATTTTCTACTGAAAATTTCTCTGATATTTTGTGTTGATTTTCTACTGAAAATTCCTTTGAAATTTTGTTGATTTTCTACTGACAATTTCTCTGACATTTTGTGTTGATTTTCTACTGAAAATTTCTCTGAAATTCTGTTGATTTTCTACTGAAAATTTCTCTGACATTTTGTGTTGATTTTCTACTGAAAATTCCTTTGAAATTTTGTTGATTTTCTACTGAAAATTTCTCTAACATTTTGTGTTGATTTTCTACTGAAAATTCCTTTGAAATTTTGTTGATTTTCTACTGAAAATTTCTCTGACATTTTGTGTTGATTTTCTACTGAAAATTTCTCTGAAATTTTGTTGATTTTCTACTGAAAATTTCTCTGGTAGGTAGGTAGGTAGAAATGGCTGTTCTGCTTCGCGCAGGACACAATTAGCGCTGAGTGCGCCGTTTTGATACCATACCTCGTGAGATTCTGAATGGATTTGAAAATGGGCTATAGATGGTGCACGTTCCGCACATGCAGTCCTATGTAAAATATAAAATGTAATTTTATTCTCCTACCCTACGGCCTATTATCTCATAGTACCATTTAGTGAGGGAGAAATAAGGGGGAGGGGGTTAAAGCCACTTTGTACTATTTAGGTATGAGATCAAATCTTTGATCTTGAATTCTGAGAGTTCCTCAATACCGTTGAAGAATTCCTTACCCAAGTGGAGTGCTCTTTTCCTGGCCAGGGCCGGACAATGGCAAAGAAAGTGTGGGACTGTTTCTTTTTCATCCCGGTTCTCGCAGCTGCGGCAGAAAGGGTTATGTGGTATACCCAATTTTGCCGCATGCTCCCCTACAGGCCAATGCCCTGTACAGGTAGCGACAATCCTTGCTATGTCATGCCTTGGTTTGGAAATTAAATTGATTGATTTTGGTTTGTTATAGGCGGGCCAGATTTTCCTGGATATAACGCAACTCGTTAAACTACTCCACCTATAATTTGCTTCTGATGTGTATTTGGTCAGGATATTGCCCTTCACAACTCCAAGAGGAGCATATACTCTCACTGCCAGAGAGTTGTGTAGGGCTGATCCTTGCCTAGCTAGCTCATCTGCCTTCTCATTTCCCTCATAGCCCCTATGACCCGGTATCCAGATAAGAGTGACGCTCATATCCAGTTCCTTTAAGGCCTCTTTACATTTCTGGACCAGTTTGGAGGATGATAAAGCTGAATCAATGGCTTTAATAGCTGCCTGACTGTCTGTTAGTATAGCTACATTTTGGTTCTGACGGATATTTTTAAGGGCTGTACAAGCTTCCCTTATCGCCAACAGTTCTGCCTGGAACACGCTGGCGAAATCGGGAAGTCTATAGGTTTTTGAAATCTCAAGAGATTCACAGAAGACACCTGCACCAACACCGCATTCCATCTTCGAACCATCCGTGAAGATAGTTGTGTCGAAGTCTTCCGTCACAATGCCTTCCTCCCAGTCGGTTCTTGACGGGAGCAAGACTCTAAACTTCTTTGAGGTGTCTAGGGTAGGGATGCAGTAATCGGTGGTTGTGGATAGGATGTCTGATGGTATCAGGCTTGTTTGGTTGCAGTGCCCGTAAGATCTAGGTTTCCAGCAGCCTATTTCTTTGAGTCTCAAGATACTGCAGGACACCTGATATTTAATAAAGAGGTCAATCGGAAGAAGGTCCAGGATGACGTTGAGTGCATCCGTTGGACAGGACCTGATTGCCCCTGATATCCCTACGCAAGCATTTCTCTGCACCTTTGTAAGCTTGTTTACTATGTAGGCTTTGCTGAGAGCGGGCCACCACACAATGGAACCATAGACCAGTATCGGTCTTACAACCGCTGTGTATGTCCATTTTATCATTTTTGACTGGAGGCCCCACTTTTTGCCGAATGTTTTATTGCAGGCGTAGAATGCGACACACGACTTTCTTACCCGCTCTTCGATGTTAAGCTTCCAGTTTAATTTGGTGTCTAGTATCACGCCCAGATATTTTGCACTGGAAGACAATGATAGTGCTTGTCCGTTTAACCGAGGTAGAGTGAAGGGTGGTACCTTGGTTTTGGTGGTGAAAAGCATCAACTCGGTTTTGTTGCTGTTAACACCTAGTCCGCAGCTCGTAGCCCAGGTGCTTACTTTCTTCAAAGCCATATTAGTGATTTCACTGATCACGCTTGGAAATTTTCCTGAAACTAGAATGACCAAATCATCGGCGTACGCAACCGCTTTCACTCCACTACTCTCGAGTTTCACCAGAACGCTGTTCATGACCAAAAGCCATAAGAGAGGAGACAATACACCTCCTTGAGGTGTTCCTCTGCTGGCATATTTGGTACACGTTGAATATCCTAACTTTGATTGAATCCTCCTATTACTTAGCATGGATATTATCCACCTTCTAATGTAGTTCTCAACACCGAAGTCTGCAAGTGATTCAGCGATAGATTCAGTTAGGACATTGTTGAAAGCTCCTTCTACGTCTAAGAAGGTGGCTAGGGTATATTCCTTGAAATGAATCGTGTTTTCTATCGTTCTCACTACCTCGTGAAGGGCAGTCTCTGTAGATCTGCCCCTAATGTAGGCATGTTGCGAGTTAGATAGGGGACAACTACTCAGAATGCTCCTTATGTGAGATTCTACGATTCTCTCCAGGGTTTTAAGAAGAAAGGAAGTAAGGCTTATAGGTCGGTAATCTTTGGCAGATTCATGCCCTCTTTTACCAATTTTTGGTAAGAAAACCACTCTTACCTGCCTCCAAGACATGGGGACATGGTTTAGTAAGAGGCAACCTTTAAAGATACTCTCAAGCCGTGGTACTACTAATTCAAGCTGATTTTGCAGCATTATAGGTAGTATTCCATCAGGGCCTGGAGATTTGTATGGCGAGAAGGTCTTAATAGCCCAGACTATATTTTCTCTAGTTATAAGGGCGTTTACCTGCTCTATATGGGTTGGCATGTTGAAAGTCAGGTTGGATTCGGTTGGTTCTTCTGCACAACCTGGGAAGTGTACGTTCATTAGTAGCTCTAATGTCTCCATTGGAGATGCTGTCCAGCTTCCATCTGGTTTTTTAAGAAATGAGGGGTTCGAATGTTCTTTCGATAGAACCCTACTAAGCCTGGCCGAATTTTTGATGTTTTCGATGGACTGACAGTACTCTTGCCATCCTTGCTTTTTGGCTTGAGCTATAGAACGCTTGTATATTCTCAAGCAGTCCTTATAAGGCTGATAAAATTTATGCTTATAGCAGATATTAAAAATGGTTCTTGTTATTTTCCTCAGATTAGATAAGTCGTCATTCCACCAAGGTGGAAAGGTTTTCTTACTGTATCTTATCGGACAAGAGACCTTGAATGCGGTGTTCATAGAGTCCTCGAAGTTTGAAATCTCTAACTCAAGATCTGTTACCGAGTCGTAACTCGCGTTCGGTATACTGCGCAACTTTGAGCCAAAGATCTGACTAAATTTCTTCCAGTCAATTCTTCTTGGATTTCTATAGGGGGAAGGAGATTTTATTTCAAATTTAAGATCAAATAGAATCCGTCTATGATCAGAAAAGGAGTTAAGAAGAGATACTCTCCAATTTTCGATGGAGAGGTTGCCATAAATATTGACAAATGTAACGTCTAACACATCTTCCCACCCTTCTGAGTTGTCCGTACTCGGAAAAACAAAAGTGGGAGTATTGCCCCTGTTACATATAGTCAAGTTATTTTCGATTATATAATTAAAAAGAGACTCACCTCGCTCATTAATTTCACTGTTGCTCCAGATTGAGTGCCTCGCGTTCGCATCACTCCCTACAAGCAGACTTGTTTGTCTGGCTTTTGCCTCTGCCACAAGAGTACGCACCTCCTCAGGCGGTGACTCTATGTCATGCGCCATGTATGAGGATGCAAGAATCAAGCCCTCCGCTTGTTTCCCCTCTAACCTAACAACTGTTAAGTCAGAAGTGCTAAAGTTTGCACACAGAAAAGCTTTTAAGTGTTTTTTTAGCTAAAATACAAGTTCTAGGCTTACCTTGATTCTGATTGTCGGGCTTGTAGAATAAATCGTATTGGCTGTCATTAAGGCCTCTAATCGCGAGGCCATTAACCCATGGCTCTTGTACAAGGGCGACATCTATATCTTCCTCACTCAGGAAGATCCTCAGGTTATCCGAGGCACATTTAGAGTGCTTCAGATTAGCCTGGATGGCGCGTAGGTTGTCGTTTTTAATTGGCAGGTGGAACTGCAGGGCCAGGATCCAGCGCCTCGCCGGGGGCTCCAACCTGCATGGTGACATCGTCTACCTCGACAATATCATCACCCAGGGTGGGGCCAACTTCCTGACTCTGCAGAATCTTTATAGAGACACTTTTGATGCCGAACCTCAGCTTGTACTGTGCCTCTTCTAGGGCTTTGCGACTAGCCTCGCAGATCCTCAGAAGATAGACCGCGCTATTCTTGCGCGGTTCCTCTGTCTTGATGACTACCCAGTCATTCATAGGAATCCGCGGATTCAGCCGTTGAAGACTCCTAATCAGCTCCGCTCCAGTTGGCTTAATGCTCATCAGTGGCAACAAGATGCGAGCCAATGGTTTTCTAGGAACCTCCCTGGCGGGAATGAGCTTGAGCTTCAAGCCCTTCCAGTCGTTGCTAATCTTAGCAACTCCTTTGCCAAGGAAATCCCTTGAAAAGTCGTCTGCGCACCTTATCACTTTGTAACCCCTGAGCATTTCGCCGGAGTCAAAGCTGGGATAGGGACCCTTCTTTTGCCGAGATTGTGTACTGGAAGACCAATTCCGAGAGCTTAGCCTCAATTGAGTTCCACGCTGACATCAGAGCTCTGTTGTCTGTGGAGAGCTCATCTACAATCGCCACCTGGAGGTTGTCTCTGACGACCTCACTCAAGGCGCGCGGTTGCGCTGTCACCCTCGGAGTCTCTTTTCTGGCACTGCCACCATGTTTGGTTCTCTTTTGAGGTGGCTTCTCCTCCTCCAGAGACCTGTTCCTCTTGGTGGACTTTTCTTTTTTGCTGGGTGGCGAACTCTTCTCCCGACTGTTGAATTCTTCAACAACTTTTTGATATTTAATTTTGTCGGCAGCATCACGCTCATGTACCTTTCCGGCTTTTTCATTTTCGGCAATCTTGCTAAGAATGAAAGTAGCCTTCCTGTACTTGATCTTGAGCTGATCCGCAGGAGAGTGCTTGTTGGGCTTGGTAGCGTTGCTCTGGCGAGCCTTGCTACTTGAAGTTACGGGCGTTTTTTTTGAGAGGGATGCTGAAGCACAGGGGTACTAGTAACCTCCCGTGTTACCTCTAAGTGTAGACTGCTCTGAGGTGCTAGCGTCTCTAGCTTCCCCTGAGCTACCTACAATAGTATCCTGACTGGAAGCCAGGAGTTCATCCTCGGACTCGATGGATGAGATTTGAACACATAAATTGGACGAAGACATGATTGTGAAATTCGATTTGATTCCCACGAGTAAGACGGAAAAGAAGGTCACCCTCGGCAGAGCCGCATACCGAGGGAAGGTATAAACAACAAAAACCGTTACCCACCACAGGCCTCCGGCTGAGCTCGTTCATCGTTGATTTATCCCTCAACCTTTAATTCTTGGGCACGGATTTACTAGCTCACACCACCACTGAAAAAAA
>OX016543.1:5187046-5208160 GCA_943590905.1 Sphaerophoria taeniata
ACTGAAAATTTCCCTGAAATTTTGTTGATTTTCTACTGAAAATTTCTCTGAAATTTTGTTGATTTTCTACTGAAAAATTCTCTAAAATTTTGTTGAATTTTTACTGAAAATTTCCCTGAAATTTTGTTGATTTTCTACTGAAAATTTCTCTGAAATTTTGTTGATTTTCTACTGAAAAATTCTGTAAAATTTAAGTGAATTTTTAATGAAAATTTCCCTGAAATTTTGTTGATTTTCTACTGAAAATTTCTAATGAAAATTTCTCTGAAATTTTGTTGATTTTCTACTGAAAAATTTTGTAAAATTTTGTTGAATTTTTACTGAAAATTTCCCTGAAATTTTGTTGATTTTCTACTGAAAATTTCTCTGAAATTTTGTTGATTTTCTTCTAAAAATTTCTCTGAAATTTTGTTGATTTTCTACTGAAAAATTCTCTTAAATTTTGTTGAATTTTTACTGAAAATTTCCCTGAAATTTTTGTTGATTTTCTACTGAAAATTTCTCTGAAATTTTGTTGATTTTCTACTGAAAAATTCTCTAAAATTTTGTTGAATTTTTACTGAAAATTTCCCTGAAATTTTGTTGATTTTCTACTGAAAATTTCTCTGAAACTTTATTGAATTTTTACTGAAAATTTCTCTGAAATTTTGTTTATTTTCTTCTAAAAATTTCCCTGAAATTTTGTTGATTTTCTACTGAAAAATTCTCTTAAATTTTGTTGAATTTTTACTGAAAATTTCCCTGAAATTTTGTTGATTTTCTACTGAAAATTTCTCTGAAATTTTGTTGATTTTCTACTGAAAAATTCTGTAAAATTTTGTTGAATTTTTACTGAAAATTTCCCTGAAATTTTGTTGATTTTCTACTGAAAATTTCTCTGAAATTTTGTTGATTTTCTTCTTAAAATTTCTCTGAAATTTTGTTGATTTTCTACTGAAAAATTCTCTTAAATTTTGTTGAATTTTTACTAAAAATTTCCCTGAAATTTTGTTGATTTTCTACTGACAATTTCTCTGAAATTTTGTTGATTTTCTTCTAAAAAAATTTCTGAAATTTTGTTGATTTTCTACTGAAAAACTCTCTTAAATTTTGTTGAATTTTTACTGAAAATTTCCCTGAAATTTTGTTGATTTTCTACTGAAAATTTCTCTGAAATTTTGTTGATTTTCTACTGAAAAATTCTCTTAAATTTTGTTGAATTTTTACTGAAAATTTCCCTGAAATTTTGTTGATTTTCTACTGAAAATTTCTCTGAAATTTTATTGAATTTTTACTGAAAATTTCTCTGAAATTTTTTTGATTTTCTACTGAAAAATTCTGTAAAATTTAGTTGAATTTTTAATGAAAATTTCCCTGAAATTTTGTTGATTTTCTACTGAAAATTTCTCTGAAATTTTGTTGATTTTCTACTGAAAAATTCTGTAAAATTTTGTTGAATTTTTACTGAAAATTTCCCTGAAATTTTGTTGATTTTCTACTGAAAATTTCTCTGAAATTTTGTTGATTTTCTTCTAAAAATTTCTCTGAAATTTTGTTGATTTTCTACTGAAAATTTCTCTGAAATTTTGTGTTGATTTTCTACTGAAAAATTCTCTAAAACTTTGTTGAATTTTTATTGAAAATTTCACTGAAATTTTGTTAATTTTCTACTGAAAAATTCTCTAAAATTTTGTTGAATTTTTACTGAAAATTTCCCTGAAATTTTGTTGATTTTCTACTGAAAATTTCTCTGAAATTATAATGATTTTCTACTGAAAATTTCTCTGAAATTGTGTTGATTTTCTACTGAAAATTTCTCTGAAATTTTGTTGTTTTGTTACTGAAAATTTCTACTGAAAATTTCTCTGAAATTTTGTTGATTTTCTACTGAAAATTTCTCTGAAATTTTGTGTTGATTTTCTACTGAAAATAGTTTAGATAATGAATTATTTCATTATAAAGAGGAAGGTATGCCGTTAATAAGGGAACACAACATCATCCAAATGGCCGCCACGACCACGTTTACAGGACCATATCCTTTTCATGAAATTTTCCATAACCAAATCGCAAAGTGGCTGCCCTATGTCCTCGATAGCCTCACGAATTCCATCTTTGAGGTCCTGAATCGACGCTGGGCTGTTGGCGTAGACCTTATCTTTCACGTGGCTCCAAAGAAAGAAGTCGCAAGGTGTTAAATCACTAGATCTCGGTGGCCAATTGCGGTCCGACAAGGTGCTTCACGACGACCCAAAAATGTTTTAGTTTTACGAACCGTCTCTGCTAAATTTTCACCATTTCTATAGTGAATTTTAATAATTTCAATGCGTTGTTGAAGCGTGTATTGTTCCATTTTTATTAATGGCGTAGTTTCTACTTGTCAAATGTCAGCTTCACAGGCCTTGGCGTAAATCCATTACTGGTTATAAGTAAAAATTAATTTAACGGAGACACAACTTTGTTTATCACGAATTATATACAATAACTATTTTATTTTATTTTAGAATATAACTTTACACATCTTAATAAGAATTTATTCTATTCGCAGATCAAACTTTTGTTTGACATGGAAGTTTTGTTTTTTTAATCTCAATCTCAAATATTTATTTTTGTTTTTAGAATTTTTACGATTTGCAAGATTAAAAATTTAAAAAAAAATACAGCACTTATTGTACAATTACTTGTTTAAAAAAATTAAATTTTTGCCTCGTGAATGAATTTAAGTATCTTTTTAAAATAAAGACACATAGCTCTGTGAATAAGCTCATATTGCTCAGAATTTTGAACCATGCCACCTCGTTGAAGCCTCAAATTACATACAATACCTAAAATATCTACATTAATATTTGGACTTGTTGTCATTGGTAGTTTGGTTGGTATCTCCGCACTGCCTTTAAGAGATTTGTTTGAGTCGATCTCGATATCTCCAGCCAAAGACGATTGAACAGAGCTGAATAAATATTTATTCCGAAATTGGGCTGCGTCACAACTTTGAATAAGTTTTCTTTTGTTATCAGTAGTGCTATTACTCAAAGCAAGTGATGAGCTTTTTTTACTACTTTTTATTCTCTTTGTTTCCAATGCTGAATTTGTTATTGAGTCTTGACTAAAATTTAAAGATGATCTGATTTGGCAAATAGCATTTAATATAGCCGCCATACAACCTGTACGTCCAATACCAGCTGAACAGTGTATGATAGGCAATGGCTGATCGTCTATCAATAAAGCAAACAAGAATTAATTTAATATTTTTAGTTAAATTGTTTAATTAATATAATTTACCCAATGCCAACATATGTTGACTTATTTCGAGCAAAACACTTATATCACTTGGTGAACGATGATCTGGCCAATCGGGGTACCAATAATGCAAGATTTTGAAACTGTGAATTACTTGTTTTCGTTTGTCATTCTCATTGGCATTATAATTCGAATTCGAATTCGAATTCGAAGTAGTATCACTGCTTTTGCTGTCAATTTTCGTTTCACAAATATTGCTTTTCAGTTCATTTCTTGAATTACAACAAAACAAACATTGTAGTTTACGTATGGAAAATCCATTTTTCACAAGTACTTCATTGTTTTTTACAATGAAATAATTAACTTTGGGAAGGAAACGTATTAAGTTTTTGTCGTTTATTTCGATTTCAAATGACTCATAGTTAAATTTTGATGTTTCGTATTTTCTAAAGTACTCATTGTAAAATAAATTTATATCATCGTTCTTTATTTCATCGTTTGTAAATGTTATAAGATATATATCGTTTTGATTTATCGGAAAATATGCGGCACATTTTTGTCGATTATTTTCAACAAAATTCGTCAGCATAATAATTTTTTGGTGTCGATTATTCAAAGAAGACGTTGTTGATCGTTCAAAATCGTTGAATTCACTGAATATTTGCGTTGATGTTGATGATGATGGTTGACGTGGATGTTTTAAAGTTTCCTTGTCATATTTCCAAATATTTTGAAAAATCATTAACCAGAAATCATATATTGTATTTGGTAAGGGCCCTTGAGTAGCTATGTAACATTTCCGTACAAAATCTGGTCCCTGTAATCGGAGAGAAATATTAATATCAAGTTATACAAACAAATTTTTATGATTTACACATGCAAGGATGCTTTTAATTTTGAAGCACAAGCTAAAATAGATCTTGGTTCCGTGAAAAAAAGGAATTCATTTATAATCAAAAGTGGTCCCTAAGAGGTGTTATTTTGAATAGCCCGCTATTTCGGTAGCTGTCCCTTTTGAAGCTGTCATTTTTTGACATTTGACAAGTAGAAACTACGCCATTAATAAAAATGGAACGATACACGCTTCAACAACGCATTAAAGTTATTAAAATTCACAAAAAAAATGGTGAAAATTTGGTAGAGACGGTTCGTAAAACTAAAACATTTTTGGGTCGTCGTGAAGCACCTTGTCGGACCGCAATACAGAAATTGGTGGAAATATTCGAGCTGTTGGGACAAGTTAGTGATGTGAAGAATAAAACCCGTGCACGTCGCTCAAGAACAACTGAGAATATTGCTGTTGTAGCCCAAAGTGTTGAAGAAAACCCAGGTTTGTCCATTCCTCGTCGTTATTTGGAATTAGGCATTCCACAAACGTCATTACACCGTATTTTGCATAAAGACTTGGGTTAAAGTTCAATTAACACAAGAACTCAAGCCGACTGATCATCAAAAACGTCGTGTCGTTGCTGATTGGGTCCTTGAAATGCATGAAAATTATCCGGAATTTCATCGAAAAATCATCTTGACTGATGAGGCCCATTTCCACCTCGGAGGCTACGTCAACAAGCACAACTGTCGCATCTGGGGCTAGGAAAACCCAAGAGTTATTGATGAAAAGCCTCTCCATTCTCAACGCGTGACTGTTTGGTGCGGTTTATGGTCCGGCGGGGTCATTGGACCTTACTTTTTCGAAAATAAGGCTGGAGCAACAGTTACGGTCAATGGATTGCGCTATCGAGAGATGATTAATGATTTTTTATGGCCGGAATTGGATGGTATTGATCTGGACAACGTTTACTTTCAACAAGACAGCGCTACGTGCCACACCACAAGCAATGAAACCATCGATCTTTTACGGGAAAAGTTTCCGGACCGTGTTATCTCTCGAAAAGGTGATCACAATTGGCCACCGAGATCTTGTGATTTAAGACCTTGTGACTTCTTCCTTTGGGGCCACGTGAAAGATAAGGTCTACGCCAACAGCCCAGCGTCGATTCAAGACCTCAAAGATGGAATTCGTGAGGCTATCGAGGACATAGGGCAGCCACTTTGCGATTTGGTTATGGAAAATTTCATGAAAAGGATATGGTCCTGTAAGCGTGGTCGTGGTGGCCATTTGGCTGATGTTGTGTTCCATTATTAACGGCATATCTTCCTCTTTATAATGAAATAAACGTCAGATCATTTATCTCAAAAAATGCCATTTTTCTTTGAATATCAAAATAACACCTCTTATTGGAAAACCCTTTATAAAATACTGCGAAATATTATTTGCTTATACCCCAGACTACACAATATTTGGTACAGTAAATCGATTTGACATTTAACTTCAATAGACGATGACGCCTGGAAAATTCAAAACCAAATGACAAATTGACAAAATATTGTGCAACCCCACCTACAGACTTCACCCAAAAAAATCTGCGCTGTAAATAATACAAAATGTGTCATTCAATTTTACAACAAACCCTGTGGTATTCACGACAAATACATTCAAACCTACATCCATTTGATGTAGATACCACAAAAACTACTTGGGTGAAAAGCTGTCTCGAACCATTTACCATTTACAGACAGGAATTTTTAATAAACTTTATTCATTCGCATTCGCTCGTCAGATCACAAGGGCATAAGTCGCGATAGAAATTTGTACAAATATAATTCAATTTTTCAAGTTAAAATTGTATTTTAAATGAAAAAGGAAAAGGGAGCTTTTGTCGAATTAGGAAAATGCTGATCCGAGCATTTTAAATAACACTTGTGTTGGAAAAGATCCATCTGTGGAAAATAATCCCTCCGTCGTCGAATATTCAATGTTATTAGACGCAGAGGTATATGAAGTCAGAAATAATTTCACTTTGTGGAAAAATGTTGCACCATTTTCAGCCGGTAAGTTTTATTTTATTGTTTTTTGGCATTTGCTTATCCTATTTATGTCTCGGAAGGGCGTGGATGGACAAGAAGAAGCTTACTGATCCTATAATCGGAACATTTATCAAAAACATTTTCCGAGAGCGAACTAGGCCTTAGTTCCTTAGCATTGCTTGATGAAGGTACAGAAAACATCTTAAATCTTTTTTTTTACTTTTATTAACCTCCGTTTCTTTTGTTGTTTAACGTTGCAAAACGTTTCATTTATTGTACTTTTTAAGCTCTGTACTTTTGGCAAAACAGACAATTAAATGTTCGGGAAAAATACCTTGGCGTGTTATAGCACTAAGGATGGCTAGGACTCATTTCTTTTACATTGCACATGCAACAATGACATTGCCGACGAATAGAGGCTCAAAAAAGTAAGAGAAACATCTTGCCAACCACCCATAGTAGTCCATATCATTATTATTAACTTTTGTTTAAAAAAAAATTAATAAAATGAATTAAAATATTGAATGTATTTTTATTTTGAAAAATGAACACCCTGTCCCTGCAAACAAAGATTTGGAAAGAGCTCTCTTGTTTCAACAAATCGAATGTTAGATTTTGCAAACCAACGAGATTTTTGATCGCAAAATGTTGTAAATTTCATAGCAAAAATTTGTAAATTTTGCACATGAATTGGTACATTTCACATATTTTGCTGTGCATTTAACAATGAAGACTGTTCTTTTTGATTTTTGTTTTTTTTTTAGTTGTGCAATTAACAGATGAAGTTGCAGTTTTCACAAATCATTTGTTAAATCTGCAAGCAAGGAATTTTAAAATTGAAAGCAGTGGATGTCGGGTAATTTTTGACCATTAATGAAGTAGAATTTACTGCGGTTTTCAACGTTTTTACAACGAATTTCTTTGAGTGTTGTACAATAAATATCAAGAGGGTTTTGATTTTCTTCAATATCTTGCACAATGTTTCAATATGGGCCCTAGACTATCAATAATATTGTATAACATCAAATATTGTACAATTATATTGAGAGTCTAGGGGCCGCTAAAAGGACTAGTTAATTCTCTGTCTTGCTCTCGATGTAGTTACATTATTTCACAATTTTGACAGTGACTTGAATTCGACTAGCAAAGTTCTACCTATTCTCTTCGGTCTTGTAGAGCAGTGTTTTTCAAAGTGTGGGTCGCCCCTGGGGAAGTCGCGAAGAAATTTGAAGGAGGCACCAAGTTAGAAAGAGAACAAATTTTGCCTTAAATAAAACATAATTTTAATGTGACGAATGAGCCTGTTTATTTTTCACTAAAAATTCAAATCTTTGTTGTAGGTATCTTTGAAACGTTTACAATTAAGTAATTTTCCAATTGAAGCTTATTTCTCTTTTTTGTTTTTAAGTTAACCATTGAAGAGAATGTTAGTTCACATACATATGACGTTGAAAATGACACTAACATGTTTAAGGCCTCATTTGCCAATTCTGGATATTCGTTTTTCCTTTCCATCCAGAAATTGTCGATTGCTTTGGAATTGAACTCCATTCGAAGCATTCCATCTGCAGCTAAGAGGCCAGTTATAGCTATCATTGGTTTTCGTCATTGAAATTTTTCTGATAGGTCGGTTATAGCAATCATAAGGTCCGTTCGTTTACTCCCTAAAACTGCCACTTTTTCGTTCTTTTACTCCCAATTTTTGTAAGATCTGTCACTTTTGTAGGAGAAAAATGTTTCCCCTATCTGCCGAATTTAGCCACAAAAATTTCTTGTGGTAGTTTTTGTAAGATCTGTCAAACCATAAGAAAAACATTGAAGTTTTTTGACGTTTGATGTAATTTTGTGCATATGGCAGAATTTGGCTGTGAAGCGTTCTTTTACTTTTTGGGAGAATCACAAAATTTCATCCCCACTCCTCGATTTTTGACAGTTTTTACAAAAAACTGCCGAAGAAATTGAAAATTTCTGTCAAGCAATTTTTTCCTGCCGAATTTTATATATGGAACTGTGAGAAAATGAAACACAGATCATTGGAATGAAAAAGGGAGATCCTCTAAACTGCGCCAACTACAGAGGAATCAGTCCGCTTAACATCGCCTACAAGATACTCTCTGCCGTAATATGTGAACGTCTGAAGCCTTACGTCAACAATCTGATTTCGTCCTTATCAATGTGGCTTCAGGCCAGGAAAGTCTACCATCGACCAAATTTTCACGTTGCGGCAGATCCTGGAAAAAACCTATGAACTCCAAATCGATACCCACCATCTCTTCATCGATTTTAAGGCCGCGTATGACAGCATCTACAGAGACGAACTGTATAAAGCTATGCCTAGTTTTGGCATCCCTGCCAAGCTCGTTCGCTTGTGCAAAATGACGATGGAGAACTCACGCTGCTCTATCAAGGTTGGCAATGAGCTTACGGAATCATTCGACGTCAAAAAAGGGATTCAGACAAGGCGATGCACTGTCGTGCGATTTCTTTAACATCGTTCTTGAAAAGATAGTCCAAAACTCCACCGTCAACACCAGAGGCACTATCTTCTATAAATCTGTTCAACTTCTCGCGAACGCCGGCGATATTGATATAATGGGAAGAACACAGCGTGATGTCAATGGCGCCTTTGTGAGAATTGAGACAGAAGCGGCAAAAATGGGTTTAGCGGTAAATGAGGGAAAAACGAAGTACATGCTGTCTTCGAGTAAGGACACCCAACATCGACGGCTCGGACAGAACGTCACAATAGACGCATACAACTTCGAAGTAGTTAAGGAGTTTGTCTACCTAGGCTCCGCTATCAACACGGACAATAACACCAGCGCTGAGATGAGACGAAGAATTACTCTTGCTAATCGCTGTTTCTTTGGGCTAAGAAAGCAACTGAGTGGAAAAGCCCTATCTCGAGCAACTAAGGTAGAACTGTACAACACTCTCATCATCCCTATCCTGCTATATGGTGCAGAAGCATGGACTCTAGCAAAATCGGATGAATGTGCCTTAGGCTGTTTCGAGAGGAAAATTCTTCGGGTCATCTTTGGCCCCGTGTGCATTGATGGGGAATGGAGAAGGAGATACAAGAGCGAAATTTACGGGTTGTACAAAGACGTGAACCTAGCCAGAAGGGTCAAGGTCCAGAGACTCAGATGGCTCGGTCATTTAGAGCGCATGGACACCAATGCTCGACTCTATTCCCGAGGGACGCAGAAGGAGAGGAAGACCGCGACTCAGGTGGCGCACACAAGTGGAAGAGGACCTCAATCAACTTGGAGTGCAAAACTGGAGACAGCTAGCTAGGGACCGAGCTGACTGGCGGAGACTGTTGATTGAGGCCCAAGTCCACAACGGACTGTAGTGCCACCTTAAGCAAGTAAGTAAGATCATTGGAATTGTACAAAATTGAAACGCAAATCATTGGACAGATTTGTTTAATTTTTTGACAAAAGTCCATCAGCTGTTCAGGAAAACGAATTTCCGTAAAAAATTATCCGTAAACATTACTATACTGGAGTTGATAAGAAGGGAGGCGAGATAAGGTTCGCGGGGTTGGCTAGTAGTCTATAGAAATGAAACTTTAAGGAATAAACTCTGGAACTATCTTTCTAGTAAAAGATATTTTAAAGTTTATTTAAAAAATAACAAAATATACCTTTATGTAATTTGCATTGATATAGGGAACATCAATGGAACCCTCTTCGGCTATCAGCTGTACTCTAGAATGTTCATTTGGTAAAATACTTTTGTAACGATTTTTCGCTTGTGATCCAAAAACCATTGGTTTTTCCTGATGATTAGTTGGCAAATTCCAAAATTCTTGATGCAAATTACCCATTACTCGTTTCAGTTCATGCTCATCCGGTATATCAATATCAAAAAATTGGCTCTCCTCGAATGTGTGCTGATTTCGATCCATGAAAATATCTTTATAGGTTTTTTCAAAAACATAATTCAATTTCATTAAATCATAGCCATCCAAGACATTTGATGCGTTTTGAAGGAATTGAACATTTGCCAGGTACATTTTGAAATCTTCGGACGTTGTTTGAGGTGAGAGTGGCCGCGTGGTAATATTTCGCAGACCAGTACAAGAGCAAATATGACTCTGTTGAAAATTTGAAACAAAACTATCGGAACTCGTTTTTAAAACAGTTGCAGTTGGAATTGATGATGTTTTTTCGTCAAAATGCACAGTCATGGTTGTTGGAATTTGATTTACATCCCTTTGACCGGCCTGTAACTGACAATGTGTTTTCAAATCGGATACAGATCCAAAGCATGTTTTCGTTGAATTACGCGTATGAGTTGTATTTAATTTGGAATATTGAGAAGAATTATTGAGATTGTTCAAATTTTCCGAGCTAAAAAATTTGCGCTGTTTACCGACCCCCACCGATTTATCAACAGCTTCTTGGTGCAAAAGTGTGTTCGGGTCTATAAATTCTTCATTTTCTTGTTGTTCAACACATTCTTCTTCTAATTGCTTAGTATTGACGCTACTTAGACTACATGCTGAACTTCGTAAATTGGATAATGTCAGAGAGTTTGATTGAAAATTTAATGTAAGGCTCGCATTTGAGCCTCTTCTTTCGAGCAGACTTTTTTTACTATTTTTAGTTCTCAAGGATTGAGTTTCATTAAGAATACAGTCTTTAATTGCAGGTTGTTGTTGAATTTTGAATAAACCTTGCGTTTGTATTGATGGTCCTGGCGCTATATTCAAAGAGCTGTGGCTATTGAATCGATTCAAATGAACGAAGGCAGACGATGATCCATGAATATTTAATGTTAAGCTTGTATTTGAGCCACGGCGTTGTAGAAGGTTTTTCTTTTCAGAGTTATTTGTTGTATCTCGATTTAATGCCTGAGAAGGTATCAAACCGTTGGCATTATTAACAAAATATTTTGTTTTTCCAAACATATTATTCTTGTTCTTTGAACTTGGCAGGTTATAAATTGAATTTGGTAAGATGCTGCATAAACTATAATTGGAAGCACTCAATCCTTTATTGAGAGTGCCAAAAGATCCATTTAAATTCAATGCCAAGCTATGATTCGATCCACGGCGTTGTAGAAGTGAAGTTCTTGTTATAGAAGGATTATTCTGCTTTAAAGCACTACTCGAAACTGCAATACTGCTTAATACATCTTCACATGCTTCATCGATTTGTCGTTGAGATGCAGAAAAATCATTTAATGTCATTACTTCAGGTAATGTCTTCAAATTGGTATTGGACAAGCTTTTTTGGGTTTGCAGATTTTTTTCAACTGAGTAATCAGTGCTCAGTTTTGTCATACCTGATGTTGTACTTGTGAGTGTTGATGTGACATTTCTAGTCTCATGTCTATCAGCATAGGTATAGACATCAGCTAAACCAAGAGCATTGAGGTCCATATGCCCATTACCGACAGAATTTACACCACTGGAATCTAAATTTGATATCAACCCTTGTTGTTGGTCGAAGGACGATGAAAATACCCCCATATAAGGTGAACCCAGTTGTTTATTTTTCGTTTGGTGTATTTTTACAGCATTTTTATTTGGAGACAAAATTTGGTTCGGTGTACTGGGCATTGATATTGACCGTGTTGATATGTGCATCAATGAGACTGCTTTCTGTACTCTAGTAAAGTCGTCGACAAAATTACTTTGATCGCTTAATCTTCTCGCCATAAAAAATGAAGAAACTTTAGAATCAAATGAATCAAACGAAATTGCTTTTTGCGCGGTTGCACACAATGTTGGCGCATGGGTTCTGTTACGATTTATAGTTTCTCTGTTCCGATCTTTTATCAATAAATTATTTTTACTTCTCGAATATTGGTCACGTTCTTCAAAACATGAGCAACTCCTACTATCTATCTGCTGTTGTTTGCTTTCGCTATTGTATAATTTCGAGATTGATATGTTTTTTTCATTTGTGCGTAATTCGAAGAGTTCTTCAACAGGAACACCCAAATTGTCTTCTACCAATTTCGCACCATCCGAATCGAGAGAAATCGATTTAAGTCGTGCCCTTCGTGTAACTTGACTTTCTTCCGGCATTTTAAGATTGCTATTTTCAGTAACCTCATTATAAAAATCATTATATGTCTTTTGATGCTGTTTCTGACTTATACTGGGGGAAAACAAATCAACCTCTGGAAATCTGAAGTAATCGCCATTTTTGGAATAGTTTGCCGGACTTGATCTCGTCGGCAGATATCTGTCTTCAGATGATGTCGATGATGTTGATTTATCAACACCTTTGGATGAGAAAGAAAATGTTAATTCATTATTTGCTATTTCGGTGGGTTTTTCATTTTCTTTGGCATCTTCTCTACTTTTGTATAGATTCAGATTATGACTGTTTTGTCTTTTTAACAAAGAAACTGGAGTTGAACTTGTGTCTAAGGATGATAATCTTCCTGGTGTTTCTGATGCTGTATTAGATAAAAAGGTAGCTGATAATTTTGGTGATGAACTAACGACATAGAGGTTATCATATGTTTCATATTGTGGTTTACGAGAAACCTGATCGTTGGCGAGCACTTGAACCATATGTGTTGACCATGTTGGAGAACATAAACATTCTTTTGTGTTCATGACAACGTTCCTTATAACGGCGGCGGCTGGTTTTGGTAGGTCAATATTCGGATCCTTCACAGATTCTATTTCAATCAAATTTGGTTGTAATTCCTCCTCACCTGAACTAAATGTTTTGCTAGGCGACGGTAAAGGATATTCAAATTGACTTCGCTTCTCATCGAATTTTCCTAAAGGAGTAAAATATGGTGTGCTTTTGCTGCTTTCATTGTTCTCAAATTCATTTCTCGTATTTATTTCCATTTTTTTTTTAACAGCTATCGATCGAATAAGTGGTAGGCTCTTATGAAGAGTTAGAGTCAACGTGCTTGTTATTTTCGTTTTCGAATTTTTATTAAAAAAATCTGACAACGAATAAATAAATAGTATAGTCGCTGCTAATATGTGTCCTAACAAACCACAACCACTTATTGATTTTTCTTTACCCAATGGATCAACGATTGGTATGAAACGATACCGTTTTATATTTTTCAATGGATTTATTAATTTACCAATTTTAAGCCGCTGCTCGTGCTGTTGAGGTGTTTGCGAATGTTTAAATATTAATGAGGAAGATGAGTAAGTTCGTGTGGTGAAAATATCGTTAACTGTTATATTGTTGTAGTTTGATTTGTTATTTGTAGACTGAGACGGATTCGAAGGATTAAATTTAATGAGACTTAAAATATCATGTCCTTCTTCTCTGTCGGGTTTAAATAAAGTTGCCATAGTGTGACATAGATAACCTGAAATCGAGAATGGTTAGATATTTTTTTTTTATTTGTTGCTTGTTGAGATATAACAAAAAAATAAATGTTATATGAAACATCGTATAGCCCCTGGGGCCCTATTCTTGAAACCATGCGAAAATTTTCGTATACGATAATTATCGCATACTGAATCTCGTATGCGAAAGCAGAGTGGTATTCTTGAACCAAATTGACTCCAATACGACTTTGTGCATGCGATGAATTTCGTATACGAGATGGCAACGCGTTGTCAAAATTAAGAGTCCATTTCTCTCCCTCCCACTTAAGGGCAAAAAAAAAATTTTTTTTTTATGTTTTAGCAACACCATCATTCTTTATCGTGCATCAGATTTGGCAAACAAGTTTTATGCCCCATGGTGTGGTCACTGCAAGAAACTCCCTCCAATCTACTATGAATTAGCTGAGAATTTGCAAGACGAAGATTCTGCCATTGCAAAGGCGGATGCTACTGCTAGTGATATTCCACCAACAAGCATGCAACAAAAGGACAGAAGGGCTACGATCGCAGTGGAAAAGCTAAGAAAACCGATTTGTAAGAACATGAGACTTGCTACAATTAAGTTACACCAACAATAAGTTCCAAATATAATAATAATTTGTATTAGAATATTGTCGGACATTGGATTTTTATATCCCGTACCCGTTGTATTAAGCAAAGTCAAGTTCCCTTTCAATTTGTAGTTCTTGTACCATCGTTTCTCGTTAAAATAAAACTCGATTTAAATCAACGATTGTGTTTTTATTAGAATTTCTACACGTTACAAGCAGGTCATAGCGGTGTAACAATACGTTTCCAGTCCAGTCATTTGAAATACTTGTAGGTACGACTGATTGTTGTCGTTGAACCTGCCGAAGACAAATAACTTCTTCCACGAAGCAACCTATCGATGGCCATTGCAAGCACTTCATCCAACTTTCGCTGCACAATAGTCTGTTCCTTTTCTCGTTCAATTCTCTTGTTCAGTTTCATGAAGGATTGTTGTTTCTTAACTTTTTCCAACTCCTGCAAAAAGAAACTTAATAATCGGTTCCATATGAATTAACTTACCTGTGGATTAACATCGGGAATTTAGTGTAGCTAAGTCCTCCAATCTCGGTCGATTTGTTTTACAGTCCAATAGACTTGCATGAGTGTCAAGTCGCTTTGCGACATCAAAATTATTCACATCACCATCACCGTCTTCTTCGTCCAAAGATTGTTCCTTGGAATGCTCTTTGAGTTGATCATATGATGGTAGAACTCATCAAGAATCTTGTTCAAAGCACGGTTGTGGAGGAACATAAATGGTTTTTTCCTTGTGATGTGCATGCTCCGAGCGCTTTTTGAAATCTTTCCTCTTTTCAATGATGAGAAGATGTTGTCTTGATTCCGGTTAGTGATTTTCTCTATGAACTTTTTGATTGCATTTCGATGCTTTTCTAAAAAAAATTCAGCCACAAAATTTGTCAAATTCAATATTATCGCACAATTCTCATATACGAAATTCCATCTCGAGAGGGTCTGACCACTGGCATAACTTCAACGTAGGCAAGAAACAAATCAACAAGTTGTGAAGTTGTCAAGCTCTTGCTCAAAAAATTCATATCGAAAAGTTTCATGACTTTCATCTTGTTTTGTAATAGCAGACTATTTCTTGAGCTTCAAGACCTCCCAGTAGTTGCTAATCTTAGCAACTCCTTTGCTAAGGAAATCCCTAGAAAACTCGTCCTCACACCTTATCACTTTATAACCCCTGAGCATTTCACCGGAGTCAAAGCTCGGGTAGGGACCCTCCTTCGCCGATATGGTGTATTGAAATACCATTTGCGATAGCTTGGACTCGATTCAGTTCCACACCGAGAGCTCTGTTGTCAGTGGAAAGCTCATCTACAATTGCTTGGAGGTTGTCTCTGACGACCTCGCTCAAAGCGCGCGGTTGTGTTGGCACTCTCGGAATGTACTTCTTATTGCTGCCATCAAGTTTGGTTCTCTTTTGAGATGGCTTCTCCTCGTCAAGACACCTATTCCTCTTGGCGGTCTTTTCGTCGCGTCTTGGACGTCGCAGAAGAGGAAGACCTCAATCAACTTGGAGTGCAAAACTGGAGACAGCTAGCTGGTGACCGAGCTGGCTGGCGGAGACTGTTATTTTGAATAAGTTGAAGTAGGCTTTTTTGGTCAATTTGAATTGGAATGCATATCAAACAAGTTTATTCCATCTTTTTCCCGACGTTTCGTCGTTATTCACGACTTCTTCAATGAATCGACTGATATGTGATTACTGAGTTTTGCACCCATTCTTAATACTAACTGCAGTCTATTCATAAAGAAACGGTATTCACAAATGGGTACTCATAAAATAGTGCACACTGCGTACACGAAATTTTGGTATACCAACCCTTACATACCATTTTCGTATTCAAATTTAGGAGCCTTTCAAGGAAAATCGAGTTCAGAGGATTAAAAAAATCAAATTACTTACTTTGAAACAATTTTCCTCATTTATATCACCAAACAGCAGATTTGATTGAAGTAAAAGAATACGCTTCTCATGCTGATGTTTAAGCTTCGTTTTTTCGTTGGATTTATGTACCACTTTTGGTTTTTGTTTACCATATTGCAACTGCAAAGTTTATTAACAAAACCAATGCCAAACGCTTTAATGAACCAGAGCCAGTTTATTAAATCTCCAAACACTTTTCATACAGATTGAACATTCTTTCATTCGATTATCTTGCTTGTTTTTAATGGCGTAACCTCGTAAAACTACCGCTAGCAGCGAATACACACAATTTTTGTTTGTTCATTTTATTTCTAAATTGATACACGAAATTACAGTGAATTAATTGCATTTAAACTATGCTAAAGAACGAGCCAAGGACATAAACATCATTTTCCAAAAGTAATCAAGATTTTTTACTTTGTATTTTCAAATGTATCTCCAAACTTTTATTAGAATCAAAATATTTTTTTTGTATTATAAAAACCATAGAGATAAACATGCTTTATATTAAAATCACAGATCAGAGAGAGAAATCGGAAACTGACTTGCGTTTACCCTCCAAAATTAATTTGTTCACATTTCACCACTTTAGGCGTTTTTCTTTTTTAGTTCAAGGCTCGAACTCTGAGTGTTCAGAGCTTGCTGAACTTGCTCTGAACATTTTATGAACGCTCGGATTTCATTTTGAAATGCATTTTTAGTTCAGACATCGACACTTCGTCTTTTTGAAAGCTGAAAATAACATTTTTTTTTATTAATAAATAAAATATTTAATTAATTATTCAAAATAAAACTTACCATCTTTGCCAGAGTGACTTGTTTCCTCCGCCATTTCAATTTTTTTGAGAAAAACACGCTTGCGCTCAGCATTTCGTTCATTATGCTCGGTCTCTTTTTTCTGAGCGCGTCGAGTCGGTCGAACTCTGAACACTCAGAATCAGTGCTCTTAACGAAAAAAGAAACACAGTTTCTGGTATGACAGTTCATTTCTATTCTCTATTCAGATGTTAAAAAGAAAAACGCCTTTTGTGTATTTTTTTTTTTTAAATTAACACAAAATTTCAGAGAAATTTTCAGTAAAAAATCAACACAAAATTTCAAGGAAATTTCCAGTAGAAAATCAACAGAATTTCAGAGGAATTTTCAGTAGAAAATCAACACAAAATTTCAGAGGAATTTTCAGTAGAAAATCAACAGAATTTCAGAGAAATTTTCAAAAGAAAATCAACAAAATTTCAAAGGAATTTTCAGTAGAAAATCAACAGAATTTCAGAGGAATTTTCAGTAGAAAATCAACAAAATTTCAGAGGAATTTTCAGTAGAAAATCAACACAAAATTTCAGAGGAATTTTCAGTAGAAAATCAACAGAATTTCAGAGATATTTTCAGTAGAAAATCAACAAAATTTCAGAGGAATTTTCAGTAGAAAATCAACAGAATTTCAGAGAAATTTTCAGTAGAAAATCAACAAAATTTCAAAGGAATTTTCAGTAGAAAATCAACAGAATTTCAGAGGAATTTTCAGTAGAAAATCAACAAAATTTCAGAGGAATTTTCAGTAGAAAATCAACACAAAATTTCAGAGGAATTTTCAGTAGAAAATCAACAGAATTTCAGAGATATTTTCAGTAGAAAATCAACAAAATTTCAAAGGAATTTTAAGTAGAAAATCAACAGAATTTCAGAGAAATTTTCAGTAGAAAATCAACAAAATTTCAAAGGAATTTTCAGTAGAAAATCAACAGAATTTCAGAGGAATTTTCAGTAGAAAATCAACAAAATTTCAGAGGAATTTTCAGTAGAAAATCAACACAAAATTTCAGAGGAATTTTCAGTAGAAAATCAACAGAATTTCAGAGATATTTTCAGTAGAAAATCAACAAAATTTCAAAGGAATTTTCAGTAGAAAATCAACAGAATTTCAGAGGAATTTTCAGTAGAAAATCAACAAAATTTCAGAGGAATTTTCAGTAGAAAATCAACACAAAATTTCAGAGAAATTTTCAGTAGAAAATCAACAGAATTTCAGAGGAATTTTGAGTAGAAAATCAACAAAATTTCAGAGGAATTTTCAGTAGAAAATCAACAAAATTTCAAAGGAATTTTCAGTAGAAAATCAACAGAATTTCAGAGGAATTTTCAGTAGAAAATCAACAAAATTTCAGAGAAATTTTCAGTAGAAAATCAACAGAATTTCAGAGGAATTTTCAGTAGAAAATCAACAAAATTTAAGAGGAATTTTCAGTAGAAAATCAACAAAATTTCAAAGGAATTTTCAGTAGAAAATCAACAGAATTTCAGAGATATTTTCAGTAGAAAATCAACAAAATTTCAGAGGAATTTTCAGTAGAAAATCAACAAAATTTCAGAGGAATTTTCAGTAGAAAATCAACAAAATTTCAAAGGAATTTTCAGTAGAAAATCAACAGAATTTCAGTCAAATTTTCAGTAGAAAATCAACAAAATTTCAAAGGAATTTTCAGTAGAAAATCAACAGAATTTCAGAGGAATTTTCAGTAGAAAATCAACAAAATTTCAAAGGAATTTTCAGTAGAAGATCAACAAAATTTCAGAGGAATTTTCAGTAGAAAATCAACAAAATTTCAGAGAAATTTTCAGTAGAAAATCAACAGGATTTCAGAGGAATTTTGAGTAGAAAATCAACAGAATTTCAGAGGAATTTTCAGTAGAAAATCAACAGAACTTCAGAGGAATTTTCAGTAAAAAATCAACACAAAATTTCAAGGAAATTTTCAGTAGAAAATCAACAGAATTTCAGAGGAATTTTCAGTAGAAAATCAACAAAATTTCAGAGAAATTTTCAGTAGAAAATCAACAGAATTTCAGAGGAATTTTGAGTAGAAAATCAACAGAATTTCAGAGAAATTTTCAGTAGAAAATCAACAAAATTTCAAAGGAATTTTCAGTAGAAAATCAACAGAATTTCAGAGGAATTTTCAGTAGAAAATCAAAAAAATTTCAGAGGAATTTTCAGTAGAAAATCAACAAAATTTCAGAGGAATTTTCAGTAGAAAATCAACAAAATTTCAGAGGAATTCAGAGTAGAAAATCAACAGAATTTCAGAGAAATTTTAAGTAGAAAATCAACACAAAATTTCAAGGAAATTTTCAGTAGAAAATCAACAGAATTTCAGAGGAATTTTCATTAGAAAATCAACAAAATTTCAGAGGAATTTTGAGTAGAAAATCAACAGAATTTCAGAGGAATTTAGAGTAGAAAATCAACAGAATTTCAGAGAAATTTTCAGTAGAAAATCAACACAAAATTTCAAGGAAATTTTCAGTAGAAAATCAACAGAATTTCAGAGGAATTTTCAGTAGAATCAACAGAATTGCAGAGGAATTTTCAGTAGAAAGTCAACAAAATTTCAAAGGAATTTTCAGTAGAAAATCAACAAAATTTCAGAGAAATTTTCAGTAGAAAATCAACAAAATTTCAGAGGAATTTTGAGTAGAAAATCAACACAATTTCACAGAAATTTTCAGTAGAAAATCAACACAAAATTTCAAGGAAATTTTCAGTAGAAAATCAACAAAATTTCAGAGGAATTTTCAGTAGAAAATCAACAAAATTTCAGAGGAATTTTCAGTAGAAAATCAACAAAATTTCAAAGGAATTTTCAGGAGAAAATCAACAGAATTTCAGAGAAATTTTCAGTAGAAAATCAACAAAATTTCAAAGGAATTTTCAGTAGAAAATCAACAAAATTTCAGAGGAATTTTCAGTAGAAAATCAACAAAATTTCAAAGGAATTTTCAGTAGAAAATCAACAGAATTTCAGAGAAATTTTCAGTAGAAAATCAACAAAATTTCAAAGGAATTTTCAGTAGAAAATCAACAGAATTTCAGAGGAATTTTCAGTAGAAAATCAACAAAATTTCAAAGGAATTTGCATAGAAAATCAACAGAATTTCAGAGGAATTTTCAGTAGAAAATCAAAAAAATTTCAGAGGAATTTTCAGTAGAAAATCAACAAAATTTCAGAGGAATTTTCAGTAGAAAATCAACAAAATTTCAGAGAAATTTTCAGTAGAAAATCAACAGAATTTCAGAGGAATTTTGAGTAGAAAATCAACAGAATTTCAGAGAAATTTTCAGTAGAAAATCAACACAAAATTTCAAGGAAATTTTCAGTAGAAAATCAACAAAATTTCAGAGGAATTTTCAGTAGAATCAACAGAATTGCAGAGGAATTTTCAGTAGAAAATGAACAAAATTTAAGAGGAATTTTCAGTAGAAAATCAACAGAATTTCAGAGAAATTTTCAGTAGAAAATCAACAGAACTTCAGAGGACTTTTCAGTAAAAAATCAACACAAAATTTCAAGGAAATTTTCAGTAGAAAATCAACAGAATTTCAGAGGAATTTTCAGTGAAAATCAACACAAAATTTCAGAGAAATTTTCATTAGAAAATCAACAGAATTTCAGAGGAATTTTGAGTAGAAAATCAACAGAATTTCAGAGAAATTTTCAGTAGAAAATCAACAAAATTTCAAAGGAATTTTCAGTAGAAAATCAACAGAATTTCAGAGGAATTTTCAGTAGAAAATCAAAAAAATTTCAGAGGAATTTTCAGTAGAAAATCAACAAAATTTCAGAGGAATTTTCAGTAGAAAATAAACAAAATTTCAAAGGAATTTTCAGTAGAAAATCAACAAAATTTCAGAGGAATTTTGAGTAGAAAATCAACAGAATTTCCACAGAAATTTTCAGTAGAAAATCAACACAAAATTTCAAGGAAATTTTCAGTAAAAAATCAACAGAATTTCAGAGGAATTTTCAGTAGAATCAACAGAATTGCAGAGGAATTTTCAGTAGAAAATCAACAAAATTTCAAATTAATTTTCAGTAGAAAATCAAGAGAATTTCAGAGGAATTTTCAGTAGAAAATCAACAAAATTTCAAAGGAATTTTCAGTAGAAAATCAACAGAATTTCAGAGGAATTTTCAGTAGAAAATCAAAAAAATTTCAGAGGTATTTTCAGTAGAAAATCAACAAAATTTCAAAGGAATTTTCAGTAGAAAATCAACAGAATTTCAGAGGAATTTTCAGTAGAAAATCAACAAAATTTCAAAGGAATTTTCAGTAGAAAATCAACAGAATTTCAGAGGAATTTTCAGTAGAATCAACAGAATTGCAGAGGAATTTTCAGTAGAAAATCAACAAAATTTCAAAGGAATTTTCAGTAGAAAAT